>VWPU01019885.1:0-23034 GCA_013398955.1 Callaeas wilsoni
CGTGCGCAGGGGCCCGGCGCGAGCGGCGGCGGCCATGGAGGGCGGCCCGAGCGCGCGCATCCGTGAGGGCGACTGCGCCGTGCTCAAGCGGGACGAGGTGTTCAAGGCGGTGTCGGTGCTGCGCCGCAGGTGAGGCCCGCGCTGCCGCCCCCCGGGGCCGCTCGGCGCTTCGGCCGCGGCTTGCGCCTTCTGCCCCTGCCGCCCTCGGTGCGGCTTGCGCGGGCCCCGCCGGAGGGAAGGGGGTCCCGGTGCCGCTCCCTGTCCCGCCGGGGCGGCCCGCGGCTGTCCCGCCGCGCCAGGCTGGAATAGCGGACTCGCGAGGCTCGCGTGACAGGAGGTGGGAAAGGTTTTAATGTTGCCTCGGTTCCTATGGCAAAAAAACCCCTTAAACCCGGAAGACGTCCTGGCTGCATTTCTCCTAAGACTTTGAAAGAGGTTTGAGAGCGTTTTGCGTTGTCGGTGTCAAACTGGTGCCGATGGAAGGGGAGCCTGAAGAGCGTGTGGTCGTCGTCACGCTGAGCTCGCCGTGGCACGCAATTTCTGTGAAATGCTAATAGGGATTGTTAATTGCCCTCAGCGGCGTTAGTGTGTGGGAGGATGCTGGCACTCCGCTCTGGGTAGTTGCTGCTTTGGAGGGAGTGCCATGAAAGGTCTCCTGTTCCTTTCTCCCAGGCCAACCGGCATAGCGAGAAAGCGCCTGCAGCCCTGCAGGAGATGCTCAAACCGTTGGATACAGCCTGGGCTCTTCCCCTGGCAGCAGACAATTTTGTAGACCAGTGTAGAAGTCAGCGTTGGGTAATGTGGTCAGATATCTGATTGATTAGGATGGAGATTGCAAGGTACTATTCTTGAATGAGAATGGTTTGAAAATGGTGTAGTTCAGAGTTAGTGATGAGTATAATTTGCATAATTAGGGCTCAGATTGGCAAGTTTTGATTTGAATGTCAGTGTGGCATAGATCCTGATATACCTGTTTAATTTGCCAAGATTGGTATTTCCATGGATAGCAAGGCAGCCTTTGTTGGTCAGCCTGAAAGTGGGTCCTGTTTTGTGTGAAGAAAGAAAATATGCAACCTGCCTTGGTGCAATCAAAATGAAAGGGATGGTAAATTTTAATTTTTTTTTTTAAATGAAACATTTCTAGGATTACAAGACACACTTTGCTGTCTGTTTTCTTTGTAGTCTTTGGGGAAATGTTATTTCAGAGGAGCTCTGCAAAATACAGGTCCATGGTCAACTTTTTGCTACTTCTCTGCATGACCCAGCTTGGATTTAATATATTTCTGACTTTCTCTGTCAGAAATGATGCTGACAAGTGCCATAGCTTTGTTTTATCTGTCATTTGAAAATTCTTTCGAACTGAAAAAAAAAAAGTTCCTCCTATATGGTCTGTTGAAGTTCTTTGTTCTTTTCCTGACCAGTTTCATTTTAATGTGGGTTTTGTGGTTAATTTCACTCTTTATGCTTGTCCTGCTTTTCTTTGGGGATATAGATGAAAACGTCATGTATAAGGCTACAGTTTAAGCTCAACCATGGTGTGTTTCAGACATAGCAAAAATAGTGCTGTAAGTATCATTCACTTCTCTGTTATTTCAGAAAAATAATTTTTGAGAAGCAGTGGTTCTACCTGGATAATGCCATCGGACACATTTATGGAACTACATTTGAAGTAACCAGTGGTGGAAACCTCCAGCCAAAGCAAGAGGTGGAAGAGACTACCACAGGTATCCCAGGGGATTGACAGTTGGAAAAACTATTTCAAATTAATTTGTTTCTTTGATGATACCAAAGAAATTGGGAAAGCTTTCTGTTAATCATTTGTTAACTTCATGCTGCTTATATCCTTTCTGTCATACAGTTTTGTCTTGATCAGTGGTTTCACTAGTCCTGTAACAAATAAGCTTTTTGATGTGGGAGAAAGTTTGAACCTTAGTCTGGGTGATTTTATTTCCATTAAGGTTTACTTCACGTATTACATTTCATTGCTTAGGCTGTACTTTGCAAGGCCATGAAAAAATGTGTGTTTAACCACGAGAAATCTGCTTTCTATGACACTAAAATCATGTGTTTCTCCCACTTTTTTGGAGCTAGATTTTACAAGTCTATATCCTTTTCCTTTAGAAACAAAGGAAGCAGGGACAGATAATCGTAACATAGTTGACGATGGGAAGTCTCAAAAACTGACTCATGATGACATAAAGGCTTTGAAGGACAAGGGTATTAAAGGACAGGTAAAAATAAGGTTTTGGTGTCATTTCTGTGCTTCCTTGATGGTTATATTTTAGTTTCTGAAAAAGGATATTTTTTTTATCTGTGCATAGATTTCAGTGCTTTTTCTTTGTTCTTCTGGTCAAGTCATGTTCTTTGGTTTTACAAAAATGCTAAGGCTTTTTTCAGAGAAAACTTTATGTAAGGTCAGCAACTTTATCAGGGGAGAGTGAAGTATAAATTTGTATGACATCAGAAGTCATAACAGATAAAAAAGTACAGCTCACATTGTCACCATTTAGTTTTGCTTGTGTATAAGGTTCAGAAGAATACTTCTGTATTACAGAGGTATTACAATTGTGCAATAATTAAACCACCAAAGGTGTGGGAAAAGATTATGGCCAAACAATGAAGTATTACCAAATAACACTGTGTAACAAATGTGCCACCAGTGTGCCTGTAGGCAGTGCCTGCCAGACAGGGGTGATGCTGGTGTGTTATCTGTACCTGGAAAACTAGGAGTATTCCCAAGAGATCAGTTCTGTTCTGTTAGGAAAGGGGTTGGTGTTTAAGCCTGCATCTTTCATAAACTGGGGGCTCTTTAAGCCATCTTAAGTGTTACTGAAGCACTGCAGCCAGTTCTGTTCTGCAGATGCTGTCAGGCAAAGTTCTCTCTCGTCTTTGGTTTATCCTTTCTAATAAAAACAGGGAATTGCTCGTGCTTACATCAAGTTCCTCTCCTGTTTGCATCTTGCTGCTCAGAGCTGCTCTTTGGAGCAGGTTTTCTGCTTTTTGCCCACCGGGTGCAAGGAGTTTGGAATGGTACTTCTGTTTCCATGGCTGTGCTGCTGGTTGTGCTATCTCTTGGAGAAGAATGTCCTGATCAGGCTGATAGCTTTGATGGCTTTTGTTTTCACTATCCGTGGCAGAAGATCGCTCTGACTTTCCTGTATGTCCTCAGCATGCCCGTGCCGTGCATCTCCTGTGCTTTTATTAACTCTGCTTTCTGGACTGTAACTGAGTGTTCATTTTAAGCTATGTTAGCAGCAATAGATATTATTCCTCCCTCAATGTCTGTTAAAATCTGCATTCCTGTTTGTGAATGGCATGTCTTGGTGATGCAGGATACTTCCCAGTCTCCTCGCTGTAAATTTTACTGGAACAAAGAAAACCCTACAAAACAACGTAAACAACCCAGACGCCACATTTGGTTTTTTCCCCAAGAATGAAGCAAAAAAGAAAGAGATGCTGTTTCACACCACTAATAACATGGGTTAAGTGTTTGAAGGAATAAGGGCCTGAAAAGCAGCAATAGGAAGAGAGGAGTACTTGCACCACTCTTATTTTTTGGGCAGGTTTTTAAAGCACAATGGGAGCTGCAGTGTCCAAATTGAAAATACTCCTTTTTTCATTCATTCCCTCCATGTTTAATAGAACCTACAGTTTTAGCATTTAAAGTGCTTGGATCACAGAACCCAAAACAGCAGCATTTGTTCTTGTGTTGCAGGCATGGAAACAAACCCCGAGCAAGGAGAGTTCTGTTGGGTTGGTTTGGTTTTGTTGGAGGTCCTAGTGATCCCTCCAGCTGGAATCTGAAAGCATGAGAAAAGAGTTGGGTTGGCAAAGGGTGGAGATTAGAACAAGGAGACCAAGAAACCAAAACTGGAATTCTGGGAAAACCTGGCAGCTAGAGAAGGAAAACATCAGGAGGCATATTGCAGGAAATAACAAGTGCTAAGGAGTTGGACCTTGTGCAAGGAGTTGGTACAGGAGTAAAGCACGATTGGTGAGACTGACAGAATTAATGGAGTGAGGGAGATGCCTGGTGATTAACCAGAGCAGAGGGGAGGAACTGCATGAAACAGGGAAAGAAGATACCCTCAGAGATGCTGGAATCGGAGAGACCCAAAGAGGGAGTTGGTTTAAACTAAATATTACTGAATATTCCAGGACAAACGTTTTCAGTTCTATCATTTTTATGCAAAACTATGTGATTAAATTCCTACACACAGTCAGCGTAGTGCCTCACTCGTCCTGTTGGTTAACAGAAATTGACTTTGCCATGAGTGTCAGGAGAAGTTAATGGTACACATGCCTCTACTGGAAGAAAATGTTTTCAGTGTTTGTTTAAAAAAATACTATCTATGAAATGAATGAGAAATAAATGCTAGCTGTAACAAAAATAAATTGTCTCTTCCAAGGAAATAGTTCAACAGTTAATAGAGAACAGTACAACATTCAGAGACAAAACAGAATTTGCTCAAGATAAATACATAAAGAAGAAGAAAAAAAAGTAAGTGAATTTTAAAATGTGAAAAATACTTGGTAATTCCCTAAATTGTTGAGATTAAAATAAGACCATTACTACATTTTTTTAACAGATATGAGGCAGTTATTACAATTGTGAAACCATCCACTCGCATCCTTTCAACTATGTATTATGCAAGGGAACCGGGAAAAATTAAGTGAGTTTTCATTTTGTTTCTTTTTTCAAATTATAACAGAAAGATACTTTAATACATTTTAAATACCTGCACTAAAATGTACGATACTCACCTTTCTTCTCTTTTCTTTCCGTGAACACGAGGATTGTGAATTAATGAAAAATAATGTGACACAGGAAATGAATCAATATTGCAACAAACAGGAGAACTCTTTTGCATGCAGCACCAGCTTTTACCATTTCCCCATCTACACCACCTTGCTAATTACCCACCTTTGCATTTTCAAAGGTACCTCTTCCCTGCTTTGGCTGGTGGCCGAACATCTCTGTTTTCTGGCTCAGTAACAACATAACCACTCACCATAGGCAAGAACTGTTGTCTTTAGCGTGTCAGGGATTCAAAGTCCTCAATCAGAAGTCTCCAGAGTTTAAAACGTGTGGGTAACATTGGGGTCGGAGTCAGAGGGGGCCCTGACTGCAGAGATCTGGCCCGGTTTGATTTTCACTCACCTAGCCTAAGAGGTACATTGTTACAGACAATAAAGGTGGACTGATACATTCTTTTAAATGTAGGAATAGTAGATCTAAGATGCTGAGATTTAAAATCTTCAAATGTATGTTATTTAAGGCTTCTCAGACCTTTTTCCTTCTCCTTCCACCATCTCTGTCAGCTTGGCTTTATTTCACTATTAAGACTGGTTGTAATTTGTGTAGTTGTCACTGAATCTCTTCAGTCCGTGTGTTGGGTTTTGGTCCTGGGTTGCAGGTGGTGCAGGCTCCTGCAAAACAGGTGACAATCACAAGGGATTCATTATTGGATCAGGAAATGCATCCATTCCATTTCTTCTGCACAAAGCTGACATGTCAGAGAAAAAACAAACAAAGGCTTAAAACAATATTTTGTCTGACTGGCACAGCAGAAGATGTCCACTTTGCTATGTGCGCCCTACTGCATATCCTGTTTTTGCTTTTCCTGGCTGATTTCTTGTTGGCTCCTGTTCTAGTTCTTCTTCATTCCCAGAAGTTTAATTGTAAGTTTCTGTATGGTGACTCTTAAGATCACTGATGCTTTTTCCGAATGTACCTGTAATCCATCTTTTTTTTGGCAGGCTCCTGAGCTAGTAGGCAGTATCTCTAAGCAAATTTGGGTGTTTGTTAAACCCCTCTTGTCTTCCAGCCACCTGAGATACGACACCCTGGCTCAGATGCTGACTTTGGGAAACATCCACGCTGGCAACAAGATGATTGTCATGGAAACGTGTGCGGGCCTGGTGCTGGGAGCCGTGATGGAGAGAATGGGGGGTGAGCCACGCTTGAGTCCTGCACACACCAAGGGGAATGGAAATACACACCTGTGTGACACTGCCGAAAGGCAGCACTTCAGAGTGCCTCCTCAGCTTTTGAAATCTGGTTTTACCACCTCCAGGATCCACAGGAAGACTTGTTTTCCCACTGGGGAAGGTTCTTTTGCTTCAGTTGGCTTTTTTTTTCAGTACTTAAAAAAACGTAAAAAATTAATTGAGAATTAAATTTGATATAATTGTTTATAGAATTAATTTTGATTAAATTGGTAGCCTTGTATGTAGATCTGTTTTAGTTCCTCTCTTAGCATAATGACATTGAGTCCAGAAAAAGCTGCAAGGAGCTTGTATGGAGATTCTTCCCAGACACCTGGAAGTCCAGGAAAGTGAATGGCAGAAACCAGGAATGGTGCCAGTGGAATTCAGACAGCACTGAAAATGTTGCCATTCCTCTTGTTCACTGTGCCAGATTTCATGTGTCTTCTGAAAGTACGTGACATTTCTTTGAGTGTATTCTAGGAGAAAGAAGTTTGGCTCCTGATTTGTTTTTCAAACTCAGTTAATCAGTTTCGTTATTCTAAGACACCAGGCAGAGGTGACAATTACAGTCCAGAAGCCTGGAAAGGTAGGAAGTGTGGTGTGATGTGCACACAGATGTGCTGCCTGTTGTCTGGGAAGCACACAGGCAGTGCTACTACAGATTGGTTTTGTTTCAGCAACTTTTGGCCACAGGGCTACCTTTTGAAGTAAATAAGATAGAATATTTTTAGTGTGTTTAACATCTCACAGCTCTTCCTTTAGAGCCTGGATGTTGAAGAAATTCTTTGCCTAATAAAGCTCTTTAAATTAACTTCTGGGTTTTATCCAAGCAGCTCCATAAATAAGTAACAGAAGGAGTAGAAATTTTGTCTTTTAATTATTAATTAAATTAGCTTTTCTAGCAATTTCTCACTGCTTCTATGTTCTGATCTAATCCTAAATATGTTTAACACACAAATATGCCATGAGTTACCTTGTCCTCTTGAGTTTCAGTAACTGTTGTCCTTTCAACAAAGGTTTTCTACCTTAAGGCATATTTCCATAGCTTGTTAAATCTGATGGTTAGATTAAGAGCAGGCAATTTACTTCCCTATTCTTAAAAGGACCCTTCATTTAAGCATTTTAGAAAGAATTTTTGAAATTCTGGCTTTCCAATGTGTTTTGATTCTCTCCCACAGGCTATGGATCCATCATTCAGATGTACCCAGGAGGAGGACCTGTTAGAGCTGCCACCAGTTGTTTTGGATTTCCCAAACCTTTCTTTGATAATCTTCATGAATTTCCTCTCAGCAAAGTGCAGAGTCTCCTGTCTGGGACATTCACTACAGAGACTCTGCCTGCAGACCCTGAGGAGAATGCACTGGTGGAAGAGGAAAGCAATGGATTGGCTGAGGAGAAACAGACTTCCCTCCAGGAAACAGAGGAGGAACCTACTACTGAAGCAGCTATGGAGATCAATCCAGCAGAAGAGCAGGACACGATGGACATTAATGCTGAAGATGTAGAATTTAAAGAGAACAAAGAAAAAGAAAATAAAGAAAATGTAAGAATATTTATTGTGGCTGTTCAAGTTTCACAACATCTGTGGACATAGAATTCTGGTGTCTGAACCAGCCCTGCTGAAATGCAGCTTAGTCAGGTGTTAAAGTGGAACTCTGGAAGTTGTCTTTTGTCTTACATTGAGATTCAAAAAATGAAAATGCAGTCCAGGCAATAATGGTTTGATAAATAATTACCACTTAAAGTGCCAACTGTTTGTTTTGTTGTTCAAAGGTTCGGGAAAAGCAAATAAAACAGTGGGAGAGAAGGAAAAAGCTGATGGAAGCTGCTGCTTTGCTGAGAGAGAAGAATGCTGATGGGTGAGTCTGGTTAGAGCTGTCATAGTTTGGGAATGGTATTCCCAATTTAGTGCTCCCACTGAAACACCCCAGACCACGGGGGCCATGGGCTGGAGCAGAGAACTGGGGGCACAAGAGGCAGAGATCAGGGGTTGAGATGAGAACAGTTCACTGGAAACAGCAACGAGAAAAGAAACAAAAAGGAACGTCAACAGTGCTGATGACAGAGGGCACAAGACAAGCAAGCCAGACAAGTGTGTCTTGGTCTTGGTTAGTTCTTACCTGCTTGAGATTTTTTATTTAAATGGCTTGAAATGATCTAAAAGCCAACTAAATATAAGCAAATACTAAAAATTTTAAAAATCTATCCAAAGAAAAGCAGAATCCAGGTAGAATCTAATACAAAATGACTCCCCAAAAAAATCACGGGATTCTAATTGGCAAAGTAGAACCTGAGGTTTTAAGTTCATTAATGTGGAACTAAATTTGTTGTTCTGGTTTTTTTTATTGGTTGGTTTTTAGTTCATTAATGTGGAACTAAATTTGTTGTTCCGGTTTTTTTTATTGGTTGGTTTGTTTTTAGAAACTCATTTCCTTTTTACACAGGAAAAAACCACATAATTTTATTTTACCTGCTTTAGCCAGGATCAGTTATTACGGAGGAACAATTTAGCACAAAGATTTAATATCATAAATTTAAAACAATCAATATATTCCTAGAAATTGAGCTCCAAAACAGTGTAAGAGCATATGGTGGTTGTGACTTTTTCACTGTGCTCCTAGGATATGCTGAAGTGATTCAAGTTAACCAGGTAACATTCATTTAGTTAATTTAATAACATTTGTATTCATTTTTTTTTTCCAAAGAGTATTGGTTCACTGGAAATGAAGCTGTTCTGCTTGGATAAGTTTTACCACACATTTACAAGTTATCTTTAAATGCTTGTATATAATTTTTGGGTTTTATTACTATGAAGTGTTTTAACTCATGCTGATTGATATACCTCACGTAGCATATTTAAGTGGTAGAATTTATAAATATGCAGAACCAGGTCATTCTGTGTTCTCTGAAGCAGTAAAATGGTCAAGGAGGTTTGTAAAAAGCTCTGCACAGCTGTCTGGCAGTGCCTGTGACCACTGAGCTGCCTGAATAATGGCAGTGTTTGGGTCTGGTTTCACTGCTGTTTCCTGCACCATCACTGTAATTAATCTGTGTCTGATGTGGCAAAGGCAGAATTAATATTTGACTTCACTTGTCATTTCCTTTCGTGTTAAATAGCACATTCAGTTGTTGATTGAGTTCAAGGAGGCCTGTTTAGTATTTGTCTCTTGTTTGTTTTCAATCACTTTTATCCTCCTTTTGTCCTCTGTAATGCATGAAAGCTGTAACAAATGACATTCCTAAAGGGATGAGTGATTCCTGGCTTTAGGAAGGCTCCAGCATGATGGGGGTGAAGAGAATTTATGGTGCCTGAAAGCACTGTCCCAGATGGCTCAGCCCTGATCCTCTTTCTTCAGTCCTTTTATAGCCACTGCTCCTTGAGATCAGGAGCCACAGGGTAACAAAGCCTTGGCATGGAATAAAGAAATGCTTCAAATTAACGACTCTGTACCTGAGTAGAAGCAGGCAGGGAAAGTAAGGGTTTAGGGTTTTTTTGTAGGAGAGAAACAGGGAAAGGATAGGGGAAAAGCTGGTTAACACTGGAGGTGGGGAGAAAGGCTGGCACTTACTGACAGAGTAAAGAAAAGCTGTTCATTAGGCAAAGGTGGATACCAACTTGAGGAGAATTCTTGAGGTCCTGAATTTAATAGTATTTATTACTGAATGTAGAAGATACCATTTCAGTAAAATTTTTATGTTTTGTGCTGTTGTGTGGTCAAACATTGTTTGTACTGGATCTGTTTGTTCAATTCTGTTTATGAGAGCTGAGGACTGATGTTAGGCCACTGAGGGGGAAAAGGAAGATAGTCATTGGGTATTTGGTATTCTCTTAAAGAAGACTTGAGAGATAGACTGTTACATTTTCCTGACACTATGGAAGCAGAAATTGTTTCACAGACCCTCCAGGTGTTCAGAATTAGACCACCTCCCTCTCTCTGCCCTTCCCTGCCTCTTCCTGCTCCCCCTCACCTACTGCATCAATCTTGTGCCTGGCCAGGCTCCCTGCCGGCACCAATCTGTGCTGCCATGTGAAAGAGCAGCATTTGATTTTTCCCAGTCTCTCAGCCCTCACTTCTCTTCCTGTAGTCTGGCAGAGCCCCTGGCAGTGCCAGTGCAGCATTCCAAGCCTTCCAAGGCACAGGGTGAGTCTTTCCTTTATGGCCTGCTTGGTTCGTGATGGAGCACAGTTCTTTTAAGGCTTGCATTTGAAGTAAACGGCCTGCAAGGCCATGGCTGGCAAACTGCCAAGGTGGAAACAACTGAAGAATTATCTCATCTCCTTATCTCTGTTGTATTTACAAAATTGAACATAAATTTTTACCTCCCTTTTGTCAGGCAAGTTTAACTCCGCTCCAGTGCTGCACATTCCCCTGGAGAACAAATGTTAATTGATGGGGCATCTCAGTAGTCTCTGTACACTGGAGAAGGAGTTTAATTAGCCCATTCCTTCTGCACAAGCACAACTTAATAACTAATTATCAACCATTTATTGCAGTGTCGTTCAGAAGTGATTTTTTTGGATTAAAACTGGAGATACCTGTAGAGAATCTCAACCATCTGTAGATCCAAGTTATCCTATGATGTTAAAATGAGGATGGAGAATAAAACGTGAAGCCTTTAGATTGCCGATGACATAGCTTCTTTTTAAAAGATTTTTTAGTCATGCCTATTAAGGATTTGTTCTCTCTTTAAATATTCCATTTATATAAAACTATTAAATGAAGACTACTCAGTCTAAAGAGTCATGACTTGAGGTTACATTCTAAGCAACATTTTGCAGTCACAAAACTTAAATTGTATTTGGAAAATGGTCTTGGGGCAGAGCAAGCAACATAAAATTTCTTAGATTGTCAGAACTGTTGGAGCCCAACACATCTGGAATGAGTGCTCCTGCAATGCATTTAATATTCTGCACTTTGGGGAACAATCCTTCAGCCTCTTAATTACATCAGTAGGAAATCATGATTTGTTTTTACATTTGGGGAGTTGTCAGAGCCATGAAAACATGCTGATGAGACACTTCTAGGCTATAATTGATTGCTGTGCTAAGTAGGACGAAATGTCACTAGGTGAGTAGGTTTCAGAAGCAGAAAGCTAATGTGCATGGAACTTCTTTTGCAGCTTAATTGTAGCCAGCAAGTTTCATCCCACACCCTTGTTACTTTCTTTATTGGAATTCGTTGCTCCTTCGAGGCCTTTTGTCGTCTACTGCCAGTATAAAGAGGTAAATCAAGATGCTCCTGTAGCTGTTGGAGTTCTAGCATGGGGCCATTCTGCTGTGTAACCTCCTCTTTGGTTTTTCTAAGCCATTATTAGAATGTTACACCAAGCTGAGAGAAAGAGGTGGAGTCATTAACCTGAAACTGTCTGAAACCTGGCTGCGGAACTACCAGGTAAGGAGGGTGGTGAGGGGCTGCCAAAACCATGGGAATACTGGGGAGCAAAACATTCCCTGAAAATAGGGGGTGGGACTGACTGAAACAATGTATAAGCTCAGGCATTTGCTCTACCCCAGACTAGTGGGTATTCTGAAGAGCTTTAATGCTTCCTGGTAGCAATTTCAGATGCAAAGACTTTACTTTCTTTGATTTCATTAAACATTTGCTGAACTATTTGTAGGAAAGTGGCAGGGTTAATCATTCCTAGATGTCCACACAAGGTGGGCCTGTGTCCAGGTGCAGTGAGAACAGCTCTGTAGTGTCCTGGACACAGGTAAAGCCTCTGAGACCTGCAGTGACAGTCAGGGCAAGGAGGAAGCACAGCCGAAGGGGAAGTCCTCACAGAACAGTGTAATGTGGCTGAAAGGGGTGGCTCAGTGCTGTGGCTGCAGAAAGGTGATGGGGACAGAACTGGAAGTCCCAGAATCCCTTCAGGCTGGTTCGTGCAGCAGCTGTGGTTTCTTGCAGAGTACCTCACTTCTGAGCACATAATGGCATTTCCGTGTGCTCAGACCTTGGCTTTATAATTTTGCTGGTAACGCCTTGAAGAAGTAACCAGTGAGGCAGCAGCCTGCAGTACTGTGGATTTCTACAACTGGATTCTCCTCTGCAGATACTTTAAAGATAAATACACTTCCCACATGGCTGTTTGTTGTTGTGGCTGGGAAAAAATTTACATCCTATCCTGTAAGCTGAAATTACACAACATGATGTGCACACGCAGGGTGGATTTTTACAGGTGCTGGTTGTAGGGTGTGTTTGGGGTGTGTTTTGTTGTCGCTGTGTTTGTTTTAAAGGTTTTACCAGATCGCAGCCATCCAAAGCTGACCATGAGTGGAGGTGGAGGGTACCTCCTGTCTGGCATCACTGTCGTCTTGGAGAAGGGCAAATCTGACTCCAGTAACTCAGAAGCACTGAAGGTGGAGGAGCCATCATCTAAAAGATGCAAACTTCAAGACCTTCCTTGTTAACACTTGAAGAATTGACTTGTGGTTTAGATCTCAGGAGTTCAGTGAAATAACAAGTCCTTTCTGTGCTGTTGACAGCACAGGGCTGTGCCTGTCGTGCATCTGTCAGAAAAAGCGGCAGAACTGCAGGGGAGGGAGGATTGTCCTGCTCCTTAGCAGCTCAGATCATCTGAATGTCAAGGAAAACCCTTGGGAACAAACATCCCACTGAACTCACAGGAACTTCAAGAAGGAGAGATCAAGAGAAGACAAAGCCTCATTGCAGGCATTCTGTTCTTTTGTTGCCAAATCTGAAGAAGTTTTTTAAAAGGTTGAGTCAGGATCAACACATCCACCTGAGCTTTCCATTATCTCAGAAAGGCATCAGAGGATTCTCCTCAGGATTCCATGTAAGTGATCTGCTCCCACTTGGGACACAGAACTCAGCTCTGTTCAGTAATTTAAGAAAATAGAATGAAGAGAAAAAATCATACAATTTTTTTTTTCCAAAGGAACAATAAAAAGAGAAAGCTAATAGTAGAGATGACCCCATGCTTACAGCATGACTCCACGTTTTCCTGAAATAAATACAGAAGAGAAAGTGCATGTTCTTAAATTAAAATACTTAATATTTAAACAGAATGTCTCTATTAGTATTGTCTGTCATTTACCTGAGAGTTGCTGTATGTTTTTAAGATATTACTATTTTGAAAACTGCTGTATGGTATGTATATATATTTATTCTACTGTTGGATCTTTCAGATGTCTGGCTTTTTTTATTATTTTTTTTAACTTTGCATTTGCCATTTCAATTAAACTACAGGGTGTTTTCCCTAAAGAGATTTATCTTCTTTTTCTTACTTTTCCCTCTTTATTGGAATTAAAAAGGTCCAGCATGGGCTGTAGGAGGACAATACTCTACTGGCTGCACCCCCTTACACCCCCAGTGGGAGCTCGTAGGGCCAGGAGGGTATGGCTTCCATTCTGGACCTTACTCATCCGTGTCTGGACTGACTGGACAGAACCTGGAGCTTTGGGATCAAGTGCTGAGACTTGATAAAGCTGTAAAATTCAGTATTTTGAGAAGACTAATGCTCTTTCAGGGCATCCTTAGCTCAAAACAGGGGTTGTATTTTGTGCAAAGGAGCAGTTAAAGGTTTCTCATGGCAGAACAGGTATATTACATCTTCAGGTTTTATCTACCTCTGCTTTTTGTAAACTTCCCAGTGTTGTTTTTCTACTTTTTGGGAAGTTTCTCTTTCTCTCTTCTCCGTATGTGAAAAACCCATAAAAGGAGAGGATGTAGATTTCACCATCTCTTCATTCCAGACGGCTGCTTATCCTAGATACTGTGACAATAAAAACAATAACATGGGAAAAACATTTGCACAATAGATCAGTTTGAGAAATAAACAATGTTGGGACACCTGAGGAGTTAATTTGGATCAAAGCTAAACTGGCTGCATTTCACCAGCAGTGACACTGACAGGGTCTCAATACTGAATCCAATGTGCCAAAATGCTCATACCAGTGAAAACCAATAAGGAAACAAGAAATAAGTCATTATTGAGATTTCAAATTCCTTCTTCCCTCTCATGCTCATGCAAATTGGCAAACAAAATGCACAGATGAGCTCCTTGTAACTTTTAAAAGATAGGGGTGGAGCACCACTGTTTTGTGTACAATCTACACACCTGATCCAGCTCACTCTGAGATAACCCCATCATCCACATGAACAAGGAGAAGGTTTGGTCCAAGATCAATGGTTTTTATTATTGCAAACTCAGACAAATATATTCCTGAAGAACACTAACACAATTATCTCCAAAAGCATATTAAAAATACCTGCCCACATGAAAGGTTATATTACTAAAATTCATGCCATTCAGGTCTCAGGAGCATAACAGCAAATTAAAGACACTTTCAGCTGTGTAAAACACTACACGAGAGTGGACAGTGAATAGAATTTCCTGGGTTTAGGGCAAACAACAATCCAGTGGTAGTGAATTTACCACAGAACACAGGTATTGCGAGGACACCTTCAGCCTCTCCTGAGGCTGTTAATCTTCTCTGCTATGTTCTGCAGCTCCAGATCCATGGTGGCCAAGTTTTCCAGCTCCTTTTCCTGTGAAAACAGAGAGTTTTACCCATCAGTAACACTGGCAAATGTTTTGTTCCACGGAAAGGAGAGGAAAGGCCATTTCTAAGGCAGATTCTGTCCTGCCACTTCCCCGCCCCTGAGCAGAGGGGGTGTTAACAGCTGTGCAGCTCATTCTTGGGAGATTGGTGAAATCCCCTGCTTTGGACTGAGTTAAGGCTGGGGAAAGCATCACAATTTTAATTCTGAGAGCTGGCTGTAATTACAGCCTCATCTTTGTAGATTTAAAGTGCCGTTATCCAGCGGTGGCCTCCTGCCCTGGCACGGCTGCAGGTGCAGTCCCTGGGAGGTCCTGCAGCAAGCAGTGTGTGGCAGGGGCACAGCTCCACAGCCACAGAGAGCAGGAGGAGCTCTGTGCAGCCAAGTCTTTACCATGATGACTTGTTAACACCAATTAACATCCGATTAAATCGGTGTCCAGCCCCCACTGCTCCCAGCACAGCTTTGTGCAATGCACAGACACACACAAGGAGGATCTGGCTGATGGGTGTAGGCTCAGTTTTCCTGGATACCAGAGCAGAACAGGAAGTCCAACAAAAAAAAGAAGATTCCCTACATGTGAACTACACACACGAACTGGACTCACAGGTGCAAGTCAGGTTCTGCTCTGCAATTCCCGCTGGGAAGTCCATGGGCAGCTGATTTCCCTCTAAACACCCAACTCACTTTTCAGCTCTGTATTTTAAACAACCCGACAGACCAAGTGGTGCTCATCAGTTCCCCCTCTGCTCCTGCTGCAATGGCACCTTTGTTTTGTCAGTCTCTAGAGCCTAGAGGGACAGGCAGGGCACAAAGAGGAATAAAATCTGTCCCTTCCTCCCTTGCAGCAGACAGGAGCTGTGTCTTTATCCCACAAACTGTGCCCTGAGGTAGTTCAAACTCAAAGTTCCACTGTGAGTGGAAAGAAAGCAGATTTTTACATCACTGAAGATCTACTCTCAAAATGTGACTTAATCTTGTTTGTGTTTTCCTATGCACAGTTTCCCAGCTGCCTTGAGAATGGATTTGGAAGCGTGCTTCCCCCAGCTTTTCAGAGAAACTGCTGTGCACATACCTCCTCTTCCGTCAGGGGTCTCTGGCTTAGGCTCCTTCTGTCACTCCCAGTTACGTGACGTTTCTTCAGGTCTTCTCCAGAGCTGTACAGCTCTGGGAATTCAGCTGACTTCTTCCTGTAGTTCAGAAGTTGTGCAAGTTGATCCATCTTGTTGTACTGCCTTTCCACATCATACCTGTTCGTTTTGCCAGGATTCCTCTTCTCGGCGCGCCTGTGGTTCAGAGCACTCTGGATTTGCTTTTCTGACCACCACTCGTAGTCATTGTATTCAGGGAAAGGGCTCTTCTCACTCAGGCCGGGCCTGCCTTCCTCCCTGCCCTCCAGAAGCTGCTCCCCTGCACCGTCCCTTTTGTCCAAGTGCCGGCTTTTCCACCACAGCAGTGGGTAGAAAGGCCTGTAGGATGCTGCAGTCCTCTTCTCTTTCTCTGCAGGGAGATGGCCTCTGTACTCTTCCCTCTCTGCGTATCTTTCTTCCTCTTCATTTTCCACCTGGTCACTGCTTCGATGCTTCTTTTCCACCTCCTCCTCCTCCTCCTCCAGGCTGTCCTCAGTGCTGTAGTGCCTCCTGGCGTGGCCCTTGCGCTCTCGAGCATAAGCCTTCTGTGACCCTTCCTCTTCCTTGTTCCATAAGTGGGATCTCCCTGCGGCACGGTGCTGCTTCTCCTTGCTGAGATACCTGTCCAGCTCTGCCTCATCTTCATCGGCAAGGTACATCCTCCCCTCAGAATGCTGTGATCCATCACGGTGTCTCCTCTCCTCACGCCACTTCTCGCTGCTTTCCTCACTGTGGTGATGCCTCTTGTTTTCCTCTTCCCTGCTCTCCTGGCTCTGCTGCCAGGTGTCCCTGTGCTCCTCACTGCCCTGCTCTGCAGGCCTCTCCTCCTGCAGCTCCTCGGGCCCACGCCTCCCAGGATAGCCACCCTTCCCCTCAGACTCTTCCTGATGTTTCTGACGGTGCTTCCACTGCTCCCAGAGACCGGCCTCCCCTGGGTGTGATCCCCCAGCTGGTTCCCCCCTCTCACCATGGCCCCTCTTCTCTTCATAGGAGTCACCCGCTCTGTGCTTCCCATGATAACCTTGGGGTTTGTAGGGTTCCTTTTCCTCCTCTCTTTCTTCACTCTCATCAGATTCTTCACGCTCCTGAGACTCATGGTGGTATTTCTCACTCCTTCCTTCCTCTCCCTCTTCACCTTCCCGAATTTGTTTGTAAGGGCTCTGCATTCCCTCCTCCAGGTGCCAGCGGTCCCTGGGGCTTTCATCATTCCCACCATGGAACTCAGCCATGCTCGTGCCCTCAGAGTGGGACTTCTTGCTGAGAACAGCAGCCTCTACATCTTCACAACACTTGCCCTCTTTGCTTTCCTCTTCACTGTGGTAATTCCTCTCCTCCTCTCTCCCAATTTCCTGATAGTGCTTTTTTTCTTCCGCGTGAAGTGTCTCATCTTGAGCAGGTGTGTGGTGTCCAGCCTCCTCTTCCCTGCTTTTACCTTCCTCATGAGCAAGCTTCTCCTCATCACCTCCTTCCATGTACTTTTTAGATTCCTCTTCTGCCTGCCTTTGTTCTTTCTCCACGCTCCCAGTAGGATGTTTTTCAGTCTCTGCTGGGTCTTTGGGATGCCTCACTTCAGGCTGTTTGTTTTCACTTCTCTCTCTGTCATTTTTATCACCTACAATAACAAAAGCAGCATCATGGAGTAATCCAACCCTCCACTGAAGAGTTATTCCAAAGAGATAACTGGCTTCCCAAAGTATGAAGGAAATTTGGACAGAATTGATTTCTTAATTCTGCTTTTAAAATCATTAGTTTGCTACTATTTTGTATACTTGCCTGGAAAAGGATTAACTAACTAATTAACTCCACTTAATTAGGCATTTTACAAGTTCCCCTGGAATTTCCAGAATAATTATCCTTCTTTGGCTTTTTTTGTGATCACATTTTTAGTGTTGAATTAAGCTAGCTCTCATTCCCATTAAAAATCAATGGGCTCTGGAGTTGTGTTCAGTTCTTTGAATGTCAGACCTGGCCTATCACAGATGCTTATTCACAATAAAAAGACAACCATCTATTCCAGGCTACTCAAAAACACCGGAGATTTTTTAGCAAATTCTAAAAGTTTTTTAGAATCGACTGAAAAGAAAAGAAAATTAAAGAAATCTGATGCTTTGCAATAGTTATGCTTCATCTTCTCAGGTTACCGAAAGAGTTTGTCCTCTCAGACTCTCCAGGTGGTTCAAGGAGAGAGCCACAAGAATGTCAGCCAAGAATCCCTGACAATTCCCAGGCCAGGCTGTTTGTTCCCTGAGCGAGACACGCTGAACAGAAGGAAACCAGAATTCTGGCACTGAAATTTGAGGCACCGGTTTCACACGGGCTGGAGTAACAGTTCACCAGCTCCAACACCAGAGAGAAACCACGCACCAAATTCCTAAGTTCAGATAATGTTGTACTTACTCTTCTTCAGGATTTCTTTGCATTCAGGATTAATGGGGGGTGCATTTGGCTTGGACAGAGCGTTGGACAGAACCTCCACTATGCACCGGGTTACCTGGAAGAGACAAAACAGGAGAAAAAAATCCTCATGGCAAAAATGGAGACTTTCCTTCTGACCCAGCTGGCAGAGAAGCCTGTTTGAGATGAGAGTTCAGGCTACTAGTTCTGAGTTTTGAGTAACCCTGTGCATTTGGGCTTTGCTCCTCACTGCCACACCAGGAAGCAGAGAACAGACATAAGGTCTTTTTATCTCACCTTTTGTTTGCAGAGGTAAGGGGCTTCTTTTGTACCTTTTTAAATATTAAATACCCTACTCACTACAACGGAGAGTCAAACAACATGTGGTAAAGCACCCTATAAAATAAACAAACACAACACACATTCAAAGGATGAGGATTATCTTGTAGGATCGGTCCAAATGAGGATTCTGCAAAGGCAGTTTGGATTGCAAATAAACGAAAACACCTCTATGTCCTCTGTAAGGGATACACTCAACAACTTTTCACGTGTGTGTGCTCCAAGTCCTGCCTATTTTTTAGCACTGAACATTCAACCAGATTGTCTGGAAAATGGACTGATTTAGGAAAGTCACACAATGTGCTCTAATTCTAAGCACTACCAAAGTAGCTCCTCTGTATAAAGTGATTTTCAGGTGCTGAAGTTGTTGGTGTGAACAAGTGCTCTGTTTGCTGGGGGTACAAGAGCCTCACGCTGACAATCTGTGGGGACGACTGGGAGGAGACAATGAAACATTTATAGAGCCATTTGTCTTTTAACTATTTTTGGTTATTACCAGGTGTTTACTAATCTAAATGATCACAGTAACAACCAGTGCAGGGGGTCTGGTGTCAAGTTAAAGGGTCTGGGAGCAGCTGACCTTTTATTTAATCACACAGGGTAAGATCTCTTTCCGAAGCAGGAGAAGGAGGACTCCATCAGAAAGTCTGTTACACCCTTGGTAACTGTAGGTATTTAATCTTTCCCCAAAGTTGTCACCTCGCTCTTGACAGTACAGTAACATGTACTGTGTAATATTTTGGATCACTTTTCAAGCATGCAGAGTTTCACAAGTACCACGCTGACACAAGAGCCAGCCTCCATTTCCACCAAATGCACAGAGGTGCAGGCAGGCATCTCCTGACAGCTAAAGGGACTCCGAGTTCCACAGCAGCCATGAGCTTCTAAAAATTTATCCTTAGGAAACAAATAAAGCATTGCCCTGAGAGTTTAAAGAAAATCATCACTGATATTTTCTGAGGCTGGTTTGACAAGCAGCTACTCACCATTTCTTCAGTATGGTCTTTTTCCACTGGAACTGTGCTCGCACCTGGAAGAAAAACCATTTATTAAAGACTCATTAATACAAGCATCACTGACAGGAGTCCTCAGTCAAATCGGTCTGATGACACAGCTTGAGTTTTGGCTTGGCCAGTCAGCTAAACCAGGCACACTCTACATCAAATCTTTCCTTATTCACATGGAAAAGCCATTTAAAACTGAGGCACAGCACGAGAGAAGAGGCATGGTAATACTTGTAGCACTAAAATAATATACACCAAAAATAATCCCACCCACAAAAAATGCAACACCGAAGAAAGCCACGCTTAAATTCCAAAATGGAGCTTTACTTCACATCACGTCCTTATGTAGCTGCACCTAAGTGATGGTAAAAAAATCCAATCAAACCCAACAAGCAAGGCCTGTTAGCAACCCAAAAATCTTACAGCTTCTTGAAGAAGCTCTAGGTGTACCCCCTGCCAACAGCGGACCATTCTTCAAGACTTTAAAGCAGCTACTGTCCCAATACTACTGGAGAAATCCTGTCTCGCTTGGAAGCGGCTCCTGGAAGGATGGAGAGAGCCAGAAGGGACAGGAAAATTTCCATTCACTGAGTGGAATTATCATTCCAAGAAATAAGCAAACCTCCCTCAAATCTCAGTGGAAAACTACTCTGGAAGGAAGCAGTACAACCCATCCCTCTCTCTCTGTCTGAGGACACGTGGGATAACTCACACCTCCCTACACCAGTTCTATTGTGCCTGGGCCAAGGAATTTGCTTTTGGAAAGGAGCTATTGCCAATAAAACCTCCGTGCTGCCTTATTTTGCCATCACTGCTGCAATGTCTCCAGCTGGTTAATGAGCTTGGCTGCTGGGTGTTATTAATAAGCTGTGTCAATTCCCATGCACCTGGAGATTTGCAGGAGTGAGGTTAAGCACCTCTGCCAGCCACACATGAACGTGTGGAAGCAGGGCCTGTTGTATCCTGGCTTTGCAGACCTCCCACACGGTGCAGAATCACAGCACACAAACACACAGCTTGGGGTGCAGCTCACGGGTCAGGAGAGCCCTAAATACAACTAGGGCCTCTCTCTGGCTGCGTCAGTGAGAGACCTCGTGTAACAGATGAGCACACAGCCCTTCAAGTAGATAAAGGAGGGCAGTTTTACCTCAGGACATCAGGAGAATGAACACTGCCCCGAGGAAGGCAGGAGCTTGTGGCCTTGCACTATTTAAAGCAACACAACCTTTATTCTCTGTGCTGGCAGAGGAAGCAGACATCCCCAGGAGCACTGACTCAGAGAGTAATAGCTGAACATCATACAATAATAACTCTTGATATTTCTGTGGTCTCCCCCAAACACATATGTAGGGATGTGCTTCTCCAGCCCCCATCCCCTTCCTGCGTATACCAGTGCCATCGGAGAAGGGAACCCACACAAGGATAGCACAGAAGGGATTCCCCTAAAATAGCACTGCATCACTCCCCCAGCATTCCCCCAGAGTGCCAGGTGGTGCGTGAGGGGAGATGGTGCTGCACAGAGCCGACCCTCTCCCCCATCTCTGGCGTTCAGTGCTGACTGAGGCAGCCTCTGAGTTCCTTTACTAACCCGGTATGCAAATAATTACCACACTGCTGCAGCTCACCCTGCTGCATGCACGGAGGAGAAGGACTCAGGAGACAAAGCCCCTTCCACTAAAAAATGTGTTATCCATAAAAAGACATTCTCTCTGTCCCACAGGTGTTGGGGATGCTGCTCTTACAGCACGAGCTGCTCCCAGTCTCCACTCACATGTAAGCACAGGTATGAGCCCCTTCACTGCCTCTTCTTGGGGAGGCTCCTCTGCTCCTCCAGCCCCTGAGAAAACCTGACAGGCACCAGGCACCATCTGTTTTTTTCCTTTTAGTGACACAGCCACAGCACATCTCCTGTGAGTGACACCCATAAAGCGCAGAGCAGACAAACTCCTGGACATCTGTTGCTGTCTCAGGCCACCCCCTGAGTGCTGTCAGTGGCACAGGAGGACAAAGTCAGGTTCTATTCACTGCCTTTGCTGTGTATTCAAAAGCTCACAAGAGCTTGGTTAACAGTGAAAGCCAGCATGAACAAAGAGGGAGCATCATCACAACGTCAGGAGAACCAAATGGTATCGGACATATGTCATACTAACCCGCCTGGAGAAACAGAATGAGTCTCCAACCCATGCCAGAGCCTGAAATAACACACTGAGGCAGCTGCTCTGCCAGGGCTGAGCCAGGGAGGCAGTGGGGAGCCAGCAATGCCCCACTTTCCGCAGGTGCTGGCAGTGCCAGCCCACGCCAGCTGGCAAGAGCTCCCTGGGGGCCACCTGCCACCTGAAGGTGCTGGCCAACGCGGCTGCCTCCCTCTCCACGTGTGCTCAGGAGGGGTGAAACCGTCACCCTGACAGGGACGGCAGGGTCAGGCAGCAGGGCACCCACCCATGGGCTTGCAGGAACACAGCAGACGGGACCACTGCGGGGTTCCAGAGCAGAGCAAAGGCAGAGCACGTGCCGGTATGGAAACCTTGCACCTGAACACACAGCAAGAAACAAACCACAGCCCCACAAAGTAAAGCTAAGCCCTAGGTCTGCTTTACTCTCCCAAGCCAAGTCTGCCCAGGCAGTTCCGATCAGATTATTTGATTTTGCCCAAGTGCTGAGAGTTGATGAATATCACGAAAAATGATAAATGCAGGACAAATTCACACGGTTTTTGCTTGCATCTCCAAGATTAGAACAGATCTTTGGGTGGGTCCCTGATAAAATCCCCACATGGCTTTGTTTCATCAGTGCAGATGACTCAGTGCAGTGTCATTCCTCATCAAAATGTCACAGAGTCTTCCCAGGCAAGATCACTGAAATTTAGGCATATTGATTTGCAGGAGTACTAGAAAGTTCTTGAAGTTAATGTTTAACCAATTCAACATTTGAAAGCACGACAGCCACAAAGGATGTAAAGAAGTACCTGATCTGTTTGATGGCATAAACAGGATAAAATATTTGGTAATAAACCCCCACGGAATCTATGGTGCAAGTGTGGTGAGCTTCTCTGTGTTGGGGTCTCTCCCCCCCATATTCCACCCTCCCTCTTTGATTTCAATAAGGGCACTTGAAGGCAGTCGACTTCCTCAGTCTCTGTACAAGTCCCAGAAGTGTGGAGACTTCTAACACACCTAAAGCCAAAATACTCAAACCGGAATGACACTGACTCTTTCAAGAAATGATGTAAGTATGCATAAAACACCAGAGAGCCGAGCCATCACCTCATTCTGTTGTGTTTAAGGTTCATTTCACAGTGGGGTTTTAGTATTTAATGCCGCGTGCAAAAAGAATTAAAAATCCTGTTAGTTAAAGCTGCAGAGCCGCTACTTTGCCATCACCTCCCAGCATCCAGCACCGGCTGGCGAAAGCCCAGCGGCACCGCTGTAACGAAACGGCACCGGGAAGTCTTTGTGCAAGGATGCTGTGCTGGGATAAAGATACAGGCGGAGCAGCCGGCAAGCCCTCGCCCAGCGCCATCCCCACGGCCCGGCCCCACCGCCCCCTCCCGAGGGCCGAGCCCGGGCTGCGGGTCCCGCAGCCGCCGCCGCCTGCCCGGAGCGAGCCCCTCCATCCCTCCGCCGCGCCCGCTGGGGCTGCGCTGGGGCTGCGCTG
>VWPU01019892.1:0-43612 GCA_013398955.1 Callaeas wilsoni
CTTGCTTATATGAGTGTATTTTAGCTCATTACAGAAATAAAGGACTGCATGAAAAAAAGATGACATACTATGGAATCCCAGCAGAATTCCTGATAAAGTCTGTGTTTGTATTAGATTTTTCTTTTTTTCTCACATCTTTAGATTGTGACAGATGCACATAATAAAGAAAATGGAGGATCAAGTACTGCATCTCTCTTTGCTTGTATTTTAATAAGGTTTTGAATGTCATTAAGCCCAAACCTCTCAAATCTTGAGCTGCAGTAGAGGCTGCGATCAGCTGCTTTTGAAATCATAAATCTGCAAAGTACAGCTGGGGAAGCAGCATCTGAAATGGGAAAATATTGTGCCTGTAGGACTAATTATGCTTTTGCAAACTTTATCAAAGTGTTACTGCTTATTCACAGTTAGCAGCACAAGGAGGGGGTAATGAATGGTAGCGACTCTGACTCGTGCACACAAACACCCATTTTCCAGGGAAAGGGACAATTAAGGGCTTGTCATGAATTTGGGCTGTTCCAATCTCTCTGCCAGGACAGTGGAGAATTAGACACCGTAAGCATGAAGGTTGCTGGAATCCTGCTCCCCAAATTCACCAGACTCCTCTCTGATTCCTATGGGGCACACTGAGGTTTGGCTCCTTGCACAGAGTTGGCTGATAACCCTGGAAACGGGATGCTGCTGTCACAAGGTTATTTAAGGAGTGAGAATCCAAAGTGCATTTTTCCAAAGTTGCCTCTTCTTCAGCCTTTGTAGGGAAAAACCCCTTCAAACATATTCCTTTGACACATGTAAGGTTTTTCTCAGGTGTCAGAAGAAGTGCGGTGCCTCTCTCAGCAGGTTCCTGCGGGAAGGTAAAATACTGGAATTGTTCAAACTGCTGAGTCAAGGCAGAACAACACGAGGAGAATGTCACAGATCAGCACAGCAGCCCCTTGGAAGAACACCTACATTTTGAGCTATTTTTCTTGCCTAATAAAGGTGAAGATGTAAAAAAGGCTTTTTCTGTTTCCTTGTCTGTGTGTCTGATCTCAGTCAGTGCAATCAGCCAACAGTGAGGGTCCAAGTCCTATTTGAATAGGAATAATCTGGGATTTATTGATACTCTTGTAATTTACTTAGGTTTTTGGTGGGTGACATTTCTCTTCCTGCCTTTTCCCTTTTACACTGAGGCAGTTTTTCCCTGTGTCCATGGATAAACCACCCTGGGGCGTGTCATGCCTAGGTTGTTCCTAGACACCAGGATTATTGCCAAACCCTGTGTGAGGCTCCCCCAGCCCAGTGCGTGGTGCAGCCATGGGGAACCCTCAGGGGGCCTGGCACGGGGAGCAGGGGGCTGCGGGCGCTTGGTGACCCCCGCAGGGTGTGGGGTCACCCCTCGGCCGAGACAGGCCCTTCCTCTTGGCCGGGCAGGAATCACTATTCCAGCCCCGATGGGACTCGCGGTGCCAGGTCAGCTGCAGCTGCAGCGTCCCCCCCTGCCCCGCCCCAGCTGGCCCCTGTGCCAAGGCTGCTTCAGCAAACGGTGTCCAGGAGGCTGAGACAAAGAAAACACGTTTTTATTCATACGCTCACGAGCGCTGTGATTTGACACGACTCAGATGGAGGTCACAAGCTGTGCCCAGCTAAAGTGAGAAAACTGTGCTGGCAAATGCTTTAAAAAGCTTGAAACTATTAAATTAGAGACAGAAGATCCTTGAGAGAGGACGGTAATATCTTTATTATTTCCTCACTTAACTGTTTTGTCACCTCTTGCACAGACATGGTTGCAAATTAACTCTCACACTTTTCAAGGCTATGGAAGTTTTTTTACTTGGAAACATCTTTCATCATGAACACTTTTCGTACCAGATTACTTCAGCCGGTGTTACGTGTCAGTATGAAAAGAAACCCCTCAGTAAGAGGGAGGCAGGGATGCCTGGATGCCTGGGGAGCAGGCTTGGGCTCTGTGCTGCCCGCTCATGCCCGTGCCCAGCCCAGAGCATGGGCTGCTCTTGCAGGAGAGCCGGGAGCACTGTCAGGAGGCTGAGCTGACAGAGCCGTGGTATTCCAACTCATTGACCACCGTGGCACCACTCTGTCCCCTGCTGTCTCAAAAGAGGAGGCTGTGCCAGAGGAGGTGAGGCAGATCCTGTCAGGACAGGTGCCATTTACCACTGAGCTGCAGTTTTAGGAGAGAGAGGAAGTAATGCACTTTTCCGGGAGCTTTCAAAGCACCGTGACACTGGGAAAGGCCTGGAGCAGGTGCCTGGCGGAGGCTCAGGGTGCTGGGTGGCGAGTGCCTGCCATCCTGTGGGGCAGAGCGTTGGCAGCACCAGTGCTTTTCACCTGTGGCTCCACTGCCTGGAGCTGTCCTCTGAGGAGATGACAGGGAGCAGGATTCATGAGGAATAAACTGGAGCGGTTATGGCCGAATAAACACACCAGAACTACCCACTGTGGGTGGTGTGTTTGCCTCGTCCCTGCTCTCTCTGGGAGGGGAGCAGAAATGAGCTCGGGTCTGAAGCAGTGACAATATGAGCCAAAGGCAGTCACAGCCAGTCTCCCACCAGGAAATATTATGGTTGGACCTGATGATCTTGGAGGTAATTTCCAACCTTAATGATTCTGTGCTTCGAGGACTCTATTGCGACTGTAATTGAGGATGTAAAAGGTGAGAGAGCGTGTGGGGTGTTCTGCAGGAGGATGGCACAGAAGGGAAGAGCTATTTTCTGTGGACTGACAGTGTCCAGGTTTGCTGAGGGGACTGCAGGCAAGGATGTGACCCAGGGATGCTGAGCAAGTGCCATATTCTTCTGGAAGTTACACTGTATGAAAAGGCCCCTGCTCTGAGCCCCAGAGTTAGGAAAGGAGGCACAATGCAATCTCTCTGTAGATGAGAACAGTTACAGGAATGGAGAAGTCAGCAGACAAACACCCATGAATGGTGTCTGGGGGAAGAAGAGGGGACAAATAGGAAAATGAAAGAGTTTGAAGAAGAGAGGGAATGGAACACAGCAATGTTCCCTCTGTTCCTTCCCCTGTCCCTGGCGTGGTCAGTAAGAGCACGTCCCTGGGCTGCACCATTAGTTCTTCCTCTTCCAGAAGCAGGTGAAGTATTGCTCAGGCAGGTGCAGTCTTAGTGATGTCAACAAAGAGCATCATTAAAGCCAGTTCACCTGGGAGCGGTGGCTTTGATTTCGTATGTGCGCAACTTTGGGATTCAGACAGATTCTTGTTACTGCCAACAAGTGCTGTGTGAACTTGGTTTAGTAGGAAAGCAGGGGGAAAAGGGAGAGGAGCTCAGATTGCAGTTTGTAAAGCTGATTACACGATAGAAGTCTGCCAATGTATCCCAGGGAGAGAGTCCTGGTAGCTTTTTATCTGCACAGCTAATTTCGACCAAGAGATGCGTGTGACTGCCTCAGGGAGCAGAGGGGCTGTTTGTGCTGCAGCTCCTTCAAACCGCCCCAGCCTGGCACTGCCACTGCCGCTCGTACACGTGCAGCTGCAGCGAGTTACAGTCGGAGACATCTCTGCGTTCAGAGCCGATCTCCTAAGAGGAGGATGTGACAAAGTTTAGGTAGAAAGCTGATCGCCATGGCAGGAGCTCAGAGATCTATCTCAATAGCTGCAAGGCCATGTAGGACACAGGATTTGGTCTTGTGCTTTAAATCGATATCCTGATGCTGAATCTGGGCCAGCTTCACTTGCAGTCTTTCTTTTTAATGCCATCTCATGTTTAATTACTGAGCTCAACTCACAGCAGTTTGACTCTTTGTGAAGTGCAGCAGCTGGCCATGGACTCTGCAAGCAGGGCTGTGTTTGAGGATCGGGCTAAGGAAAACGCTGGTGGGAAATGGATAAAATATCTGTTGTTTCCATAGACAGTAAGAGCACTGCTGTGTGCGCAGTGTCACCTGTGCTCCGTGCGCTGCAGAGATGGCTGGAGCAGCTCGGAGGGATGGCACCAGCACTCGCCTCTGCAGGAGGGCTGGATGTGGAGCAGACATACGGGGCCCTCAGCATTTATCCTCCCAGATCTCTGTCCCAGCCTGTGGACAGCCCACTGTGAAGGAAACCTGGGCAGCGGAGGAGCAATAAATCAGGAGCCGGGAAACAGAGGCTGGAATGAACCTGTGCTGCAGCGAGGGGATGTGCTGGGTATCTGACCTTCCCAGTGTGAGGGAAGGAGAACGCTTTTTCTGATTATAGGCACAGGGCTTTATGATTAAAGCTGTACAAAACCAATCTCTTTTGCACTTTAGGGGCTCAGCCTGAGAACATTATTCATAAAATACCCAGTTTATAAAATCATGACTCAATTCCTATGCACTGATGTCTTTCAGAGAGTGGCCCTGCAGGAGGCCAGGCTCCATCCAAAGTCCACTGCATGTAATAGAAAAACTCCTGTTTATTTCCGCAGGCTTTGGATTGGGTCCTTTGAAAGCAATTTGGGCAGTGAGGTGAGAAATTCGGGATGACCAGCGTATCAATAACACGAGCATCGAGCTCCACTCTTCTCACTTCAGTTCACAGACAGAATTCCAGTCCAAGTGAGAATAGACTACCTCCTGTGCACTGCTGAAGCAGATGCAGGTAAGAAAAGTGCATTTGAAAATGGATCTTTCCAATGCATTTCTCTAGTGTGTTATTTTTGTATATTGATTCTTGATTTTGTTGCGGATTCTGATTTTAGTTGCTGTTCTGAGATGATGCTCTGGCTGTACCAACACCTGTTAGACCCCAATTTTAATATGATTCAGATGGGGGGTGGGGACTTTTCTACTCTACCGACCCAGCCTTGTGTGTGCTGGGAGAAGCCAGTGGAGCAACGGGGATTTGTTCCAGCAACTTTCTGAAAGGCCTTTGTGACAGTAGGGTCCAAGTTCCTTTTTTCCTTTCAATGTTTATTTCTCCAGCTCAGCATTCATGGAGAAAACCCCAGCCACTGGGGACTCTGTAGAGCAGCTGTGACCCCTCTGATGGACACGGGGGATGAGCCTCACGTTCCTGGCACAGCAGACCCGTGTCTCGTGGCCCTGAGGCCACTGGGCGGGCAGAGGCACCCCCTGAAGCCAAGTGCCTCCCCTGAGCCCATCCACATCAACACCAGCATCTCTTGGGTGGTAGAACTTATCTGAGGAGACACCTGTTGTACTGAGGGCATCAATGGCTTCATGCTTCATGTGTTGTTGGCATGGCTTTCTTATGAAATGTTAGCTGTGTAAAATGGCATTTTGGGCAAAACTTGCATTCAGCATTGCATTGAAAGAGAAAAGAATCACTGAGTCATAGAATCCTAGTATGGTTTGGGTTGGAATGGACCTTAACGATTATTTCTAATACTTTTTACTGTTGGTCAGAAATTTTGTCCTATGGAAAAGTCTTGCTCTTGTCATTGCCTTGTAGCTCAGTAAAACAGGACAGGATGATTTCCCTGGTCAGGTGTGATTGCTGCTCTGGGAGTGCTTGCTAAGGCCAGGGGAGAAATGAGAAGAATATGAATATCAGTTACAGAAAGGACCATACTGGACTCCTGTGGCAATTTCCTATGGTAATAAGCACCCAGAAGGATATTAAAAATGTTATTTGTGCTCTAAAAGTAATAATAATTGGAATAGATTCTGGCATCTTTTATAACAAGACAGCCAACAATTATTACTGGGGATATTTTAAAAGAAAATAAACACATTCAATAATTAGTTAAGTGAATTGCTAATATGGGGATACTGCTGAAATTAATCTGAAAAATATGAGGTTAGCAACATGGTTTTGCACAATTACAGTTGGAGATAACACTAAGAGAGGACTGGAGTGTGTTTTGCTGGAAAGCAGACTCACCCGTGAGTCTGGTCTGTGGCATTGGGTCCTGCGGGACCCCGGTGCCCGGGGACCTGGCTGGGGCAGGAGCCCTCTTCTCCAAAGGGAGCTTGGGAAAGGGGCCAGGAGGCCCTCCCCACGGTCTGGGGGCTGTGGGGGCTCCTGCCACACGGGCACTGGGCTGGGCTAGTGATGCCAGCATGGTCAGAGCTGAGCTCTATGCCGGGCCCCCAGCTTACCTGACATCAGGCTCTGTGAGCACTGACTGCCCTTTCTCTTCACACCTGTAAAGTCAGCACTGCAGAAGCAGGCTGAGCTATGGATTTATTATAACTCCTGTTTTTACAGCTACAGAGGGACAAATTTAATGTATATTTTGAAAAATTTTCTCCTTGTATGGGAAGAGGACAAATGTGAGTCAGGAGGCCACACTTATCCAGGAGCCTCTGCTCTGAGCCTGCGGAATCCTGTTTGGGGACAGGCTTTTACTGGGACTGATAACCCAGAGATAAGTCCTTTCCTTCCCCGAAACAGTCAGGAAAGCCTGTGATGCAAGTCCAGCATTGACCAAGCTGTGCTGTCGGGGGATTCTTCACACAAAGGAAAGTGTCTGATGAAAACATGTTCTGCCACACTTGCCTGGCTCTGAACTTGTCCCTAAGAGCACCAAAACCTGAGATTGTGTCCATCATTAAGCACCAGTTGTGTGTGGCCCTCGTTTGAAAAGAAATACGAGTATTTCGAAATGGGTGTTTCTTGCCACACCTCGATGACTGCAGTGTCAGCATGGCTTCTTCATCCCTCTGCTTTCACAGGACAACAATTTCCTGAGAGTTAGCAGTGGATTGGAACCTTTAGATGTTTGAAATCCTGCCCACATGTTTGACAGAGTTGAGTTAGAGGCACTGGGACATACCTGGGGAAGCACCAGGACTCGGGAAGTAGCATCTCCGTGAGGAGCCTGTGGGAGGAAGGCCCCAAGCACTGTGCCCAGAGCAGTCGTGGATTGACTGGGAACCTGGGACTGGGAACCACAGGACTCTGGTAGATGAAGCTCTTGGAAGGGCAGCAAGTCAGAGGGTGCTGGTGCTCCGGCCTCGAGGGTTCTTCTTTCCCTGTGGTTCACAAACTGCCGTAAGGCCAATCCCCTGGTCTTGAGATGCAGCTGGAGAAAAAAGCCGGTTCCTGGAAATTATGACATTTCACCTGGACAGCCCAGGTGGATGCAGTCACAGGGAACATGACTTTTTAATATTGTCACTACTTGCTTTTTTTGCCCTGGGTTAAATAAAGCACTGACATGCTTGTAGCCTGGCAGCAGAGAGTTTTCCCAGGTACCATTGTGCTCCTAATTGTGTTTTTTGTTTTTATTCACCATCAGCGAGTTGTCTCAAGGGAGTTGTATCTTTCGTTCTTTCCCCCTCACACCGGTTCCGAGATCGGTGACCGACGCACCCAGAGCTGAGCTGAAGGCTCATTGCTGCTGCAATTGTCTCCCTCGGGCCTCAGCACAAAATGCTGTCCTCTCTGTACACAAGTGATGACACATGTAAACCCGTTTGCTGTGGTGAGTCTGAAAACATAACCATCAGTTCTGCCTGGCATTCAGAGCAAACAAAATGTCTTTATTGCAACTTATCCAGCCATGCCACTTGTCAATTTAATGAGTTTTGAAAATAACATCTAATGTTAACTTGGCAATGAATCTGTCTTAAGACACACAACCCACTCATGTTTTAGTTCCTCTATTAAAGAAAAATATGTATGAACACTATAGGAAAGCACGGATCAAACTTTTTAGTATCTCATAGAGTACAAAGAAATGGGAGCAAGAGGAACTAAAGGGTGGTGGAATGCTGGGCAGGTGTTCCTCTGGACTACAGCATCCAACAAGTAAGTATTTTATCTTGATCCAGCTGCACAGTAAATGGGAACAAACACCCCATTGTGGAGAGCCTTTCCATTTAGTTTCACCATGTTTGCTATAAAGAATGGGGATTGTTTGCCTTGAAAAGCGAGTTTAGGTCAGGTGGTTATGGTTTAACATTTATGTGATTTTTGGACCTTTATTGCACTGTTAGAACCTGATTAACGGACGACCTTCGTGCATGAACCCAACTTAAGGCATATAAATAGTCCTATTGATCTGAATTGTAACATTGATTACAGTGGGGTGAGGCCCTAGTCAGTGTGACTAAAAGTAATATGCCGTGTGCCCCTATTGCTCTTGAACACAAGAACAGGATTCCAATTGCGTCTTGCTGGAAAAATTGTGATGTGATATGGATTTTAAGCACTTGTGAATAAACTGAACTTCAATGGATTTATTTTGTTCTTACTCACAAATCCACAAAAAAGATATGTATTTTTGCGTTTCAGCAGTAGAGAATGTCACTGGTTCAGCTTAATTCTCTCCCTGAAAACCTGATTTCTGGAGTGGGTCCAACACCCACTCCTGATGATTTTTCTCTCCATGGCTGCACATATTGTCATTCACACCAACGACGCGTTAACCTCTCACTTCAGAAGAGATTCTTCTGTAGCACCGAGTCTGATTAGTTGTGACACAAACTATGTTATCTATATAATTAAGTGCCCTTGTGGGTTAGCCCGTGTTGGGAAGATGCTGTGACCCTTAATGAGGAGAACAGACAGGCAGAGGAGCCCAGCCTGAGGGGGAGGCGAAGTCTCCCATGTCTGCCTGCTTTCATCCAGCAGAAGATGCCAACAATGCAAAGGAGTTTACCTTTTCCAAAGTGCTCTGCAAACATCAGTTATTCCTGCAGCCCCTCAGGAAGACATGAATTGGGAGATGTCATGGTGCTCCTGCCCGAGTTCACTGCAATGTGCTGGACTAATCCTAATCCTAAACCTTAAAGCTCATCTCATTCCGCCCCTTGCCATGGGCAGGGACACCTTTTACCAGACCAGGTCACTCCAAGTCCCATCCAACCTGGCCTTGGCCTTGGTCACTCCTCTGAAGTCTGAACAGTGAATCTTTTCTTTGACGGGAGGGTCAGCAGTGCTGGGACAGTGCTGTGCATGAAACCAGGGAGGAAATCCTTGTTTTGAAGGCTGCTTCAGCCTTGAGTCATATTTGCAAGGCTTTCATGCCTGAGTGTTTGGAGGATGGGAATACAAAGCAGGGTAAACACAGCTGAAGCAAATTCATTAAACATTAACGCAAATATTTGCAGAGATTTTGGTTCACAGCCTTTACAGATTTCCAGAATTATAGTAATGGAACATGGGCATGTGTTCAGCTAGCAATGGCAAGACAAAGGAACTCAGCACGAGCACAGAAGGGACACATGAGGGAGGCAGGAGGTGACTGCTGAAGCCACTACGGACAGGTTGTCCTGCTCCTCCCTAGGGAACAGCCCCCACCAATGTGTCACCCCTCCTCAACCCCCAGCTTTTTGTTCACTGCAAGCAGGAGACCGTCCCTCGGAGCAGCCCAGGTTTTGGACGAGGACCTGGAATGATAGGATGGGGGGCAATGGCTTCCACTGCCAGAGAGCAGGGTTAGATGGAATACTGGGAAGGAATTGTTCCCTGGGAGGGTGGGGAGCTTCCCCTCTGGGGCACCCAGGGAAGCTGTGGCTGCCCCTGGATCCCTGGCAGTGCCCAAGGCCAGGCTGGACACTGGAGCTGGGAGCAGCTTGGAACAGTGGAAGGTGTCCCTGCCCAGGGCAGAGGTGTGACTGGATGGGCTTGAGAAGTATTTTGGTCCCTTCAGCTGCAGCCTGGATCTGTCACTGTTCACTGTGTAGCTTTTGCCAGGCTGTGTGAAAATAAAGCCATTTCTAAGGCTTGCTCCTGCTTGGGGGTAGGGGCTGGAGCTCTGTTGGCCTGCACAGCCAGGCAGTGGGACAGGAATGAACAGAATTCACCTGGGCATGTTAGGGAGGGATGTTCTCAGAGCCTGTGATCGGATATTTCCCAAGTAAATCACACAAGAACAGAGTTATGTATTCTGTGGTTCCATGTTTCTAAGAGAGATGCAAATGGAGACATAAGACTTCTCTCTGTAATATACAATAAAAATTCAATGGCTGGCAGTTGACATAAAGCTTATAAATATGTTTTCAAATAAGTACAACAGCCATGAGATCAGGAATCAGTAAGTCGTAATGCATTTCAGCACAATACTGATGAACCCATTTTTCTGGCACATATGAAATAACGAGCTCATTTTAATTCTTTATAGATAACAGATAACAGCTTGAGAGGCATGTGCCGTGCCATTCACTTTTATGGCTCCATCTCCTCCACACTTGATACTCCCATGACATTGGGGTCGGGAGGAGAGGGTGGGTTATGCATTCTTGTTTGCTTTCCTCCTCCTTGCTGCTATATAATGTGGCTATCATTAAAAACCCAACAAAATGAAGCAGCCATTCAGTGCATCAGAGTAGCAGCTGACTGATGTGGCCACAGATTATGTTGTTAGTAACTTTTCTGGAATTTATTTCATTTATCTCTGCTTTATATCTCTGCTGTTGCTCTCTAATCATCACTCCCACAAGGCATTGTGTTCCTATTGAGGCAGCAGCTAAATGAGCTGAGAATTAGATCTATATTACATCAGCAGTGGGCATTGCAGATATTACCAACACATTAAAAGAGAAATTCAAATGAAACAAACAGGAACATGTTCTTTCCTATTCCCGAAATTGATCCTGATTCCACAGCTGAGCAGTGTTCAGGAGGAAGAGATGAGCTTTGTCACAAACAAGCCGTTAGATGAAATCATTAACTGAAATAGGATTACTGCCACTCTGTAATTTCATTTTTCTTTGTCCCTAGAAGTTTGACTAGGCTGGGAAAGGATGGATGCTTTGTTGTGTCAGCACTTTAAGGCCCTAAACTGAAGAAGCCTTGGTTGTCCAGGGATTATACCTTCACACATAAGGCAAGCCAGCAAACCCAGAGCTGCCCCCGAGCTGGCGGAGAAGCCCCTGTTCTTGGCCCGGACACTGGGCTCTGTGTGCCCCTTCCCTCGGGAGGCACTGGGAACAGGGCATCGGCTCCCTGCTCCCAAAGGGAAGAGGCCACAGCAGTCTTTGCTGAGCCCTGCTGCTCCTTGGCAATTCTGCAAGACAATCTGGATTTTGAGAAATTACATTTATTCTGATGGGTGACATTAAAACTACCCTGTGTTAAATGTCCTACAATTCGATTCAGTGGTTAATTCTGCTCATTGCTTGAAATCCAAATAAAGCCCGGAGGAGACATAAATTGGAGAATCAGTCAAAATGTGCATTATTTTAGCTGTGAGATATGCAAGGGATTGGACAGGATTCCTGCAGCTCCGATGGTGAGACTCCTGCTCCTGAGGTTTGGGATTTCACATCACTGTACCCCTTCAATGGATCACTTGGTGATCCATTGGACTCAGCTGGGAATGACCAAATTAGAATTAATGTGAAGGGCCAAATCCTCAGCACGGAGCGGTGAGGGAAATCAGAGTCACTGGGTACAGCTGAATGTGCAAGACTTGAGATCTAATACATTCCAAAGTACAGCTGGCTGCACTGGCTGCAATCAGTAAAAATCACTCAAATCAGCCCACTTCCAACTAGGAATTTGGGAGCTAATGTTAGCTCTGGATCTCACCTTATACAGGGAAATGAGACCCAGAAAATTCTGGCTTACGCCACAACAGCAGGCTCGGAGGAGAAGGCTCTGTGCAGTGCTCTCATCAGCTGCAGGATATCACTCTGTTCTGCTGGGAATATGCAACGTACTTGAGCAAAAATGTCTGGAAAAACAAATCTGGGATGCTTTTATACAAGTCATTACCATATTGTAAGAAAAATTACACTCAAAGGAAAGTTAACATTCAAAGTCTTCTGTTATGCTTCCTTTTCATTTGTGCAAGTGCTCACCTCACTTGCCTCAGCATCCACAACCTTTTCCCCTCTGCTAAAATAGGGGAATATTCCCCTACTCCCTGTGTGGGAAAGGGATCGTATATCCAGGTGGAGTAAGTCTCTGCTCTGTTACTTTGATTTTATACCTGAGAAATGTCTTTTTTTAAAAAAAAACCCAAACAACCCCCCCTCCCCCCAAAAAAACCCCCAAACCCAAGTGTAGTAGCTACTCCCCTAACCAGGGAGGTTCCACTTGACTGGAGGTTCAAAAATGTGATGCCCATCTCTAGAAGGGTCGCAAGGAGGATCCAGAGAACTGCGCTTGGATCACAACAACCCCAGGCAGCGCTCCGGGCTGGGGGCAGGGCGGATGGAAAGCTGCTCCGTGGAGAAGGACCTGCGGGTGCTGGTCAACAGCAGCTGAACATGATCCAGTATTGGGTTAGTGGCTGGATTCAGTGATCTTAGAGGTCTTTCCCAACCTAATTATTCTGTGATTCCATGATTTTACTTCCGCTTGATACACGAAGAAGCTAACGGACCAGATCCTTCCACTGATCTATTCCGTGGCTGATGTTGGTTTCAGAGGTTTGACAACTTGTCCTGGTAATAAAAATGACAGCTGAAATCAAAAGCAAGAGAAGTATTTACCTTTCTGTTGGTAGTGTAATAAATGCAGAGATCCAGAGACAGTCAGGTACAAATTTATGTCTCATAAAACTGGTGGCAACCAAATTACAACTCCTCTTGCTTTACATGAAGAATAAATATCTGTTGAATTCACTGCTGAAAACTCTCATCTGAGTGATTACCAGTCTTCAACACTCATAATAAATACTAAGAATTTTCACATAGCTGTGGAAAATATGGCAAATATATAATAATATTTAAAATTATTAGATAGAAGCTTCAGAGCATAAATTATCATTTCATGACCGTAGCTTTGTTGTGCATTTTTTCTTTGTTAACAGTCAGCTGAGGGTTTTACGGCCTTATCGCACCCCCTCATTGGACACTTCAGGAAACCGCTGCTGGAGCAGATGCACTGGTTTTGCCTGTACAGCATGGAAATTGGGATGGTCTTGCAAAGATAAACTTGCAAGAAATAGAGTGATTAAGCTGCACAAGTCCAGCCCACGGGGCAGAATCTTTTGCCTGGTGCACACCGGTGAGCGCAGACGGGTGCCCGTGCCGGCGGGGAGGCTCTGGGCTTCCCACAGCGCAGTGCCGCGGTGCTCCGGGGCTCGGCCCGGGTTTGCCGGCTGCGGCAGAGGGGCGGCGGTGGCCGCCGGGTCCCCCCTGCCCGGACAGGGCTGGCCTGAGCGGGGTTTCCATGCGGCTCTGGCCGCAGCGCAGGGCGACGCGAGGGCTGCGCAGCTGCTGCGGAAGAGCTGCAAGCCAGCATTTCTGCACAGCGCTGGAGCGGTGCTGGTGGAGCGGTGCCGGTGATGCGGTGCCGGTGGAACGGTGCCAGTGGAGCGGTGCCGGGGATGCGGGGCCGGTGATGCGGTGCCGGTGGACCGGTGCCAGTGGAGCGGTGCCGGGGATGCGGGGCCGGTGATGCGGTGCCGGTGGACCGGTGCCAGTGGAGCGGTGCCGGGGATGCGGGGCCGGTGATGCGGTGCCGGTGGACCGGTGCCAGTGGAGCGGTGCCGGGGATGCGGGGCCGGTGATGCGGTGCCGGTGGACCGGTGCCAGTGGAGCGGTGCCGGGGATGCGGGGCCGGTGATGCGGTGCCGGTGGACCGGTGCCAGTGGAGCGGTGCCGGGGATGCGGGGCCGGTGATGCGGTGCCGGTGGACCGGTGCCAGTGGAGCGGTGCCGGGGATGCGGGGCCGGTGATGCGGTGCCGGTGGACCGGTGCCAGTGGAGCGGTGCCGGGGATGCGGGGCCGGTGATGCGGTGCCGGTGGACCGGTGCCAGTGGAGCGGTGCCGGGGATGCGGGGCCGGTGATGCGGTGCCGGTGGACCGGTGCCAGTGGAGCGGTGCCGGGGATGCGGGGCCGGTGATGCGGTGCCGGTGGACCGGTGCCAGTGGAGCGGTGCCGGTGAGGCGGTGCCGGTGGAGCGGTGCCAGTGGAGCGGTGCCGGTGGAGCGCCAGCACGAGGTGCCAGTGCGGAATCGAGCTGGGCCTTTCTCCGTGCCTGGCGGCGAGAGCTGCCTGTGGCCCTCGCAATTCCAGGGCTGTCCGAGGTTCTGGCAATGTTGCAGCCTGTACTGGCTGTCCTTCAGCTTTGGACAACCATTATTTCTAGTAGGACAAATACATGATGTTCTATCTCACCCCTGGATCTCCACTTTTGAACTACAACAAAACTGTAATTTTGTTTATATTTACTGACTTTGGCAGTCAGGAAATCCTGAGAGCAGGAGCATATCTTGATAAACTTAAATAAGAACCTCTGAGACTGCACGATTAATTCAGTTTTGGTGCGAATTCAGTAATGGTGTACAATAAATCTGACCTGAATGTAGCAGAAAGTAAGAGAATTCTGTATTAATGTTTTATAATAGGTTTATAGTTAAATAAATTTTGTGAAAGCATAGGGGTCTCATTGTTACTCAGTCAGCTTTCCCCATAGCAATATTTTCCCATGATTAAGTTGGAGATCAGATAACCACCTTATGCAGTATATACCCAATAGCAATTTAAAAAATTCAATATCAGCTGTATTATTCTAAAGACTCATTCAATTTTCAATGCAATATAAGTACAAAATAAAGAGATAAACTACATATAAAATGTAAAACATGGGAAAATTTATCACTTGAAAACATAAAAGCCAAAAGGATAAAAAAAGAGAACAAAAGCAAATGGAGGCCATAAAAGAATACAGAAAAGAAAGACAAATCCGCGGCGTTACCTTTTCTATAGGCATTTGGCTGGGGTTTATTAAGGTGCATTCACTCTAGTACAGAATATAATCACCTCTGTAATGCACTTTACTGCCGCGGGCTAAACTGATTTATGCCGTGCTGAAAATGTTCGGCCCCGCCGGATCGGAAAGGACGCGGAGCGCCCCTCGGGAGCGCAGGCGGCTGAGCCGGAGGGTCCCTCCGTGCCGGGGGAGGGAGCTTGGGAGAGCTGCAGGCCGCGGTGCCGGGAGGAGAGAGGTGCCGGGAAGGAGCGGGGTCAGGGCTGGGGTCACGCTGAGGCGCTGCGAGTAACCCAAAGCATCCCGTCCCGCGGACGGGCAGGCTGGACTGCGGCCACGCTGGAGCTGGTGTTTATCGTGATAGGAAAATGCCGGCGGCAACGGCTTCAGCCAGGAGTGTGGCTGTGGGGACTCAGCCTGTGGCGGAGGGGAGCGTGCAGGCACCGGGGCATCTTTGCAGCCCGTCGGTCCTGCAGGGTGAAGGCACGAGAGCATCGGTGAGCAGGAGGAGAGCCGAGCTGCCGCTCTCTGCCCGCGCTCCAAGCACACAGCCGCGTCCCTGCCTCCCCTCTCTGGGGCCGCGGCGTGGAGCTGCTCCGCTCCCCGGGGTGGGGCTCTGCGGGTCCCAGCCCAGCCTGCCCACCTGGAGCGTGGTCCCCACGCTCCGAGCGCTGGCTCTGCCACCCCTCTGGATGCTGGCAGGCAGCTGGCAGGGATGTCCTCGTCTCTGACTCTGGAGAGCCAGGACAGACACCTCTGTTCCTTAACCCGTCGTACTGAACACCTCATGGTTCCTTCCTACCACTGTAGCTAAGGTCGTGCCAACGACTCCGTTATGAACGTGTTCTCAGTTATAATTACCGTATTCTCTCTGTTAAAAGTTGCCCTGAGCTGACACTGTGCAGACGTGATTCCACCCAGGCACAGATGGTTTGTTTCTGTCCCTTTGCTAAATTGCTATTCATGTCACGATCTCCAGCCGATTGTATAGTTCATAAACACAACAACAGATTTTCCAGCGGGCACTCTGGGTTCACACAGCCTTTTTCTCAGGAAATAAAAAAGCCATTTGTGGGAAAATAACCCTACCAAAACCCAGAAAACATTTGAGAGAGAAACTGGACTCCTGCATTATCCCGTGATCCTTGTTTCAAAGAGCATCATCATTTCTGTTGCAAAGTCACACATTTACTCACTTTTGCTCTTCAGAATCTCCTATGTCAGATATAAAGAGTCATGAAACTGAGGCAATGGAATGAAGTATTTACCCTAAAAATAAATGACAGGGTGTAAAGTTTCTTGTGTGAATACCACAAGAAGAAGAAAGGGAAGACTTCCCTGGAGGAATGATAACTTCCAGTGTCATGCAAAGGTTTGTATCATCATGGTTATTCCTGAAGAGGTCCCTTAGCTCTTGTGAGTATGAGCACATTGGAAGTGGGAAAGGTCAGTGGAGCCACAGTGCAAACCCCAGGAAAGAAACATGGGCCATGTTTCAGGGGTCTTTGTTTCTTCTCTCTGATTCCTGCAGTATAATTCTATTTCCTGCAGTGAAATTTTGGACTTACAGGATCTGAACTTGAAGGCTTTGCTGAGGGGCTGCCCTGGCTGCACTAATCCAGAGGTGACTAACTCGTTTTGGTTTTGGCAAGCACTGATGGGATGAGGAGGAGCTGAGTTTGGTGAGAACGATCGAGGGAGAGCCAGCCCTTGCTCCGGGACCAGCCTGCACCAACTGCACAGGAACCTCCCTCCTTTCTGTGCTGCTTGCAGAACAGTGGGTCTTGTGGGGGACTTCCTTGAATTTTCCAGTTTATTTCTCTTCTGGCATCAATTTAGGGCAGTTCTGAACCTGGGCTCATGGATGTGGCAGATTTCCACAGATCAGATAGATGACACTGGAAGCAAGATAGGAGAACGGGACTAAGAGGAATTTGGTTTTCCCTTGACACCATTCCCCTCTTAGCACATCACAGGGTTTATTTCCCTCCAGGACCATTGCCTTGCCAGCCTAGCTCTGCACGAGGAGCACCCCTGTGCCCTGTTCACCTGGGGTCTGCAGGCTGCCTCTGGCACCTGAGCTGTGCTTGAGCCAGCGCTGCCCATGCCCGGGGCTGGGACAGGGAGAGGGGAGAGACACCCGCGGGAGCTGCTGGTGGACTCATGGGCAGGACACAGTGGGGACGTGGGCAGGACAGGCAGGTCATCTGGGACCAGACCTGACTTCAGGTGCTGGTCAGCCCCGTGTTTCTTCCCACGGCCCTGGCTCACTGGACAGCCCGATGCCGGTGATGCGCCGCCTCTACTCCCCACCCTGCTACGGGGGGCCAGGGATGTGGAGAGCCAGTGGTACCCCAGAGCTGGGTGCTGGCTGCCAGCCATGCTCCTGGGCTGCCCCCTCTGCAGTGAGCGGGGGGAGTCCTTCCTCCTAACAAATTCCGAACCTCACCAAACATCAAGACACCTAATTGAGAATAGGCAATAAACTTAATATGTATGGAAATATGCATGGAAAGCTCTGCCCTCAACAGCAGCAGGCTTTTAAAAATTTCCATAATGCTAAGCAGTGTCTTGCTCACATACCCACGGATCGTGGTGGCTTTGTTGTCATGGATACTGGTACATACCTTATTTTCTTTCAGAGATCTATCAAATATGTGCATTTGGATGTTCTCTGGATTTGCCTGAATGTTCTAAGCACATTTTTACACTAGTAAATAATATTAAACCGCTGTGTAATTTATGCTGGAAGACTGAACATACTCCAGCTCAATATTTTAACACCCTTTTTTCACCCTTGAGATTTCCAATCTGAACACTCTGCCCGATGATATTCTCATTCAGATGGAGCATGACGTGCAAGAAATGGTGTTCTTTCTGTAGGATTTTACTCTGAAGGACCCCTCCATGTACTAACCACTCCTCAGCCACTCACAGGCAGGGGAAGGAGTCACAAGCCTGGTTTTCAAGCATGAGCTGATTCCTTTCAAGATAATTTGGAAGATAATCCCAGCCTAAAAAAAAAATCTAGCAGATTTCTATGTTTGCATCTCCTTCATCTTTTTAGTAGAGACAACAAGAGTATTGCAGGCTACAGGCACTGTGGGGAAGTCTTGGAAGCAGGTTCCCCATCTCTCCTCTCTGGAAAAGCTGGTATTCCACCTGAAGGTACTGTGCATCTGAAATGGAAGTTTTAAGTCCCCGCAATGTAAGAAAATCCAAACTCATGCCTTCTGCCCCATTACCTGCTCCTTAGTCCACAGGAACCTTTGTGCTACCTTTGGGCTTGACAGCACGAAGCAGAAGACCACGTTAACACTGAGTCCCAGGAGGGTCTGTCTTCTGTGGCACTGACAGAGCTTCACTGATGCCATAAATAACGTGCCAGAGCTGAAGCCTTCACACTCCGGGTCTGGAGCTGTTAAAAACCCCAGGCCATCTTAGTCTTTGTCTGCTGAGTCAGCAATTAAGCCTCTGTTGTCTGCTTAGTGACTACTCTGAGGAGTAGAACTCACGTAGCTCAGGCTGGGTAATGGGCTTGTGCCTGTGGTTTACAGTATTAAATTCAATTAAGTTTCATTTATCAGCAGCAGAGAAAGAAGGTGCTGAAATAATAAGACAATGGAATGATAATATTCTTAGAGAAGAAGTAACATTTGTCATGATTAAGGAACAAAATTGCAATAGAGTCAACTCCCTTATCTGCAGTTTGAGAAGTTGAGAGTATATCAAATAAACATGGGATAAATACTTGAGTTATACACACACAAACCCCTGCTTCTGTGAGAAAACAACATTTACCTCCATACAGTGACTCATTACATGCTTCAGATTTGCTTTTAAATTGCACCCGAGGCCAAGACACTGAGCGTGCTTCTTGTCCTGTGGCAAATAGCTGGAGTAAAGCCATGGCCTAAAACACAAAACCACAAAGTCTTAAACAATGTGGGATGACCAAAGAGACTTAGTAACCAGGGGTTAGCTCTTGAGAAAGACCGGGTGAAATGAGTGGCAATACACAAATCTCTCCGGACACTGAGATTTCGTAGTTGTATTTTCTCTTCCAAGGTGGCAGAAAAACCAGCTTTGCACACTACCAGGTGACTGGAAATTATGAAGTTTCCAAAAGCAAGAAATTTGCTCAGAAGGCCTGAGTTCCAGCCCACGGCTGCCCAGTGCCCATGAGTGCCCGTGGCTGCCCGCGGCCCTCGGCACCGAGCCCCTGGCCCGGCGGGGAGCTGGCGGCGAGCGTGGCAGTGCACGGCAGGAGCACCCGCAGGGTGCCCAGCTGCTAAAGCCTGCTGCTGCAGGCAGAGCGTGCTCGGATTTAGGGACACCAGCGGGTCTCTCTCCATGTCCTGTATGGGCTTTTGGAGGAACCGATGGGCCTGGCCTTGCACGGTGACTTGCAGACTGAACAAGAGCCACCCCTGACAGTTCTTGGCAGACGTAAAGCACACAAAATGCAGAAACTCCTCAGTCCGGGCTTCTGCACGGAGCAAAGGGAGAGCAAAGGCACCAATCACCCGTCTTCCTTGCTCACACTCCCAGCACTCCTCGGAGCCTCCTCCTGAGGGGCCACTGCTAATGCAGGAGCACCAGATCAGCCAAGCCAGCACAGGCAGCAGCAGGACACACGGAGTTATTCTCGGAGAAGAGCGCGGGGCAGCTCTGCTCGCTGGCAAGGTGCTGAAGAGCGGGGCTGAGGGCAATCGTAGCAGCTCATCCCTCTGAGCGCCGACACATCCCTTGCAGATGTGATCCCAGGGCAGGTGTGAGGTCAGGGCAGGTGTGAGGTCAGGGCAGGTGTGAGGTCAGGGCAGGTGTGAGGTCAGGGCAGGTGTGAGGTCAGGGCAGGTGTGAGGTCAGGGCAGGTGTGAGGTCAGGGCAGGTGTGAGGTCAGGGCAGGTGTGAGGTCAGGGCAGGTGTGAGGTCAGGGCAGGTGTGAGGTCAGGGCAGGTGTGAGGTCAGGGCAGGTGTGAGGTCAGGGCAGGTGTGAGGTCAGGGCAGGTGTGAGGTCAGGGCAGGTGTGAGGTCAGGGCAGGTGTGAGGTCAGGGCAGGTGTGAGGTCAGGGCAGGTGTGAGGTCAGGGCAGGTGTGAGGTCAGGGCAGGTGTGAGGTCAGGGCAGGTGTGAGGTCAGGGCAGGTGTGAGGTCAGGGCAGGTGTGAGGTCAGGGCAGGTGTGAGGTCAGGGCAGGTGTGAGGTCAGGGCAGGTGTGAGGTCAGGGCAGGTGTGAGGTCAGGGCAGGTGTGAGGTCAGGGCAGGTGTGAGGTCAGGGCAGGTGTGAGGTCAGGGCAGGTGTGAGGTCAGGGCAGGTGTGAGGTCAGGGCAGGTGTGAGGTCAGGGCAGGTGTGAGGTCAGGGCAGGTGTGAGGTCAGGGCAGGTGTGAGCCCGGGACAGGTGTGAGCCCAGGGCACATCTGCAGGCGGCTCTGGACCTGCAGTTGAATCCAGTGTCTGGGCTGCAGCTCTGTAAGGTGTCGGGCTTAGACTCTGCTGCCTTAACAAGGCCCTTGATGAGAAAATTTCAAAGAAGATCAAAACCTAAGAAAGACCCTGATACTCAAAGGAGGCCGATGTCTCCTTTTTCCTTTGTACCAAAAAAAAAAAAAAAAAAAGGAAAAAAAAGAAGAAGAAAAAAGAAAAAAAAAAGAAAAGGGAAATGTAATTCTGTTTCATTTGTGCGTGCATGAACAAATTAGTTTCAGAAGCAATTTTACAGTAATTATGACCATCTCCAATGGATTAGATTTTCAGAAATATTCACTCTAATGTCATGATGAGAACTTTCAAGTCCTGATTTTTTTATTTGATGTTCTAACAATTTAAGGGTTCCAACAATTTCTGTGCATGACTAGACTAGAACAAAAACACATTTACGACTTCTGAGTTTTGTGACACTGAAAATTTTATGGTGAAGTGATTTTGACCTTTGGAGGATATAAAAAATTCAATGGTAACATGATCTTTATCTCTCAGCAGCATGTTATGGTCTGTAGTTTTAGCTCCTATTCCCTGATAAAGAGGTGTGTTTGATCTTTTATTCCTCCTAATACTTCAAGTGTATAGTAATTATAAATTTATTTGGTAATCACTGTGATGGTGCTGATACAAGAATCCATTTAGCATTTCTATGTCTGTGGTACTTCCTTCCACTGGGGATACATCGTGAATCTATCAAGGTAAAGTACAAAGCTTTCTAAATTTCTTTTAAATGGAATTTAAGGCAAATAAACTTCAGGGAAGTTTGGTGAGTTTTGGAGAGTTTGTCACGAAAAATAGCTAGTGGCCTTTTTAATAGTTTCCTTGTCCATTTTGAAGGGCTTTTGTGGCCAATTCTCAGTGTCAGCCCATTGGAATTGCTGCTTCCTGGGATAAGGCTTCATGCCATTTGTGTGGAGAGCAGCCGAGTCAACAGTTATAAATGATCCATTTCGTGCTCTGTGCAAAATCATCCATCACTGGACACTGCCAAGTGAGTCTGGTAACATTAAAACTATGTTTAATAAAGCCCACATTTCAGTACCAGTTGCGACTGGGTCAGCAGTTGCCAAACACAATTAATCTCTTGTTTACTGAGGAAGTGAAGGGATTGGAGATCAAGAAAAAATGACAGGAGTAAGGGGAAGAACGAGCACGCAAAATAAAGCATAATGGTGCAAAATGTTTTTTTGCACCATTTACCTCTATTTTCTCCTCCTCAAATATCTCCGGAAGATTTTCAGGACTATCTTGCACGTAGATTGCAAAGATGACCCCTGGGGTGTAAGGAGGATATTTTCCCAAGAGGCAGAAGTGCTGTAACTTCCCATCATCAAAACCAGGAATGCACCCTTTGGGCCTCCTTCCCAAAACGGTCAGGAAGATGGAGACAGATAGGGGGGTGTTCTGCTGGAGACTCTGCTGAAGCCTTTCTGAATCGCAGGACGGGCACGGTGAGAGTGTGCGGGTGCATGTGTGTGCACACGTGTGTGCAAGCGTGTGTTGGGATATTCGGTGGCTTCCGTAGGGTTTCCCTCAGCCCTACAGTATTCCTGTGCCAGGAACACATCCATTGCCTGTTCTGAGCCGAACAGCCAACGATTAATAACCCAACTTCTGGCTATTTGTGGTGCGACAGGAACCAAAAGAATTTCCTGCAAATTCTGCAGCAAGAACCTGGGTGGGAGGCTGCCCCTTTCCCGAGCCCCCGCCTGGCAGCTGCGGGGAGGCCAAAACTGCAGCCCCTGTTTTGCTGCCATTGAGCTGAGCGAAGCCTTCTCCTTGCCGTGCCTCACTCCCCGCGCCGGCAGAGCAACGGGAGCTGTGCTGGCTGCTGAAGGTGGCTCAGGACTCAGACCCAGGATGGCATGAAAGGCTGCCGAGGCGTCTGGACTGAGCTTAATCAGAACAGAGTTTTTTAATTCATGGGCTGTTTAATCTAGAGTTCAGAGCCAGACTGGGAGAGAAGCTCTGCCTGGCAGGGGCTGTGCTGGGCAGGTCTCAGAGCAGCCCCCACAGCCAGGCCCATCCACCAATGGATCCACCCATCTCACCATGGATGAGCATTCTGCCATATCCCGGGAATACTTTCATTTAAATGCATCTGATAACCCAGCAAAGGGAAAATGGGAATGGGTTGGCAGGTGGCCTTTCAAATGAAAGGGCACATGGTAACCTATCTGTTTGCTGCTGTCGCACCCTGGAATACTAAAGGCATCACACTGTGTGCATATTCTTTTCCATTTCCCCATTGTTCTGTCCTTCTTATTGTTCACATTCCAAAAATTAAATATAATTTCCAAAGGCATAGAACAGTGAGATGCGTCTGGGCTGGTTTATTGCAATTGCAGATGTATGTTCTACTTGTATCCTAACGGTCCATAGCAAAAGACAACAAGGATTGCAGCCTCAGACTTCGTGCCTTTGTGGAACATACAAATGAGAGTGTCTTCATTCTTTCTCCAAGCAGGATGGGAAAAAAAAATTAGTGCTAAGTCTTGAAGCAATTACCCCCAGGTACTGCCTCTTCCTAACCACAACAAGCTGATGCCGAATGGTGCTTCCTTTAAATTTAAACATACCCTCTGATCTTACGAGAAGCCGTGCCTAGACATGAAAAAGCATCAGACATCATCATTCATGTATTAACAATTAATTATTTAGTTATTGGCTCAAAGCAAAGCCAGCACACCGGGACTTCAGCTGTTTGACTTCCTCAGGCTTGCAGCCATGTGTGTAGATTGTGTCTTCTGAGGCAAAAAGCCACCTGGTGAAGCCCCGAGTTCTCACAGGTTTTTCCTGCTCTAGATCCCAGCAGGTTAGTCCTCATGGGGAAATCAGTCCTTGTGGGGAAATTAGGTGCTGACCCTTGTTAATAGCCTCTAGCCAGATCTTTTGCCCAGAGTAAGGCCAAAACACAGCAAAATCTTGTTTTTGAAATCCAGTTCTCCTGCATGTGCAACTGGTAGTTGCCACTGCTGAACTAAACAAATCACTGCAACTCTTCTCTTTGAATTTGTTATACTTATGACAAATTTTAGCTGTTCAGTTTCAAATGTTGTCAGTGTCTACCTTGTACTAAACATCTTCTGTGTTTTGGCAGAAACAGGTAGATCTCTATAAGGAAGTGCTCACACACAGACTCAACATGCAATTAGGCTAAATTAATGACCAGCTGACTGCGGATCACCACCGTGCTGGAAGTGAACTGGGGCGACTCCTGACATTGGTGGAATTGTTTGGCGTTTGAGTAACATAGAAGAGATGTAAATTGAACTCCATTTTTTTTACTGTCTGGAATATTTGTGAACCTTGATTACTGGTTGTGACACCATGGTCAGAGGGTGGCTGCTCAGAGCTAGGGACGCAGAGCTGAGCTGTGGCGAGGAGCCCATCAAAAATGGCAGAAATGATCACAAAAGGTGGTCAGGGCTCCTCTGGCATGAACAGTTGATATTCATTCGATAACCAGGTCTCTGTAGTCAGCAAAAGAAAACATGACAAGCTCGGTGTCTGCTTGCTGCAGCTGCACAATGAGGGGGATGGCTGCATTCGGGCTTGGTGCAGGTACAGCTCACTGGGAACCTGGGGAAATAGAAAGTTTAGTCTGAGTAGGCACCCGGTGGGAAGCCATTGACTCTTGCTTTGTTGTCTGGGCTCACGATGACCATAGAATAAGAGAATGGTTTGTGTTGGAAGGGACTTTTAAAGGTCATCTGCTCTGACCCCCTCTGCAATGAGCAGGACCTGTCCTGCTGCACCAGGTTGCTGGGAGTGCAATGCCTTCTCCAGAGCAAGTTTGTGCACTGGTTCACAGGAGGGTAATTTTTCCAATCTGAGATGCTGGCATTTTAGAGACATCTTTATTTTTCTTTCGGCAAGAGTGAGATATATTTCCAGTTCTTGGAAACTTTTGCTTATTAAATAACAGAAATTAGTTTCTGGAAGAATCTGAAGCAAAATCTCTTGCTTTTATCCTTGTTCTTGAGCCAGTCCTGCCACAGTGCAGCCGGCTGGGGTTTGAAAGGCAGGTGCTGGCCAAGGTGACCTGTCTGGGAGGACATGTACCAGGCTGTGCTGCTGGTGGGGAGAAGTATTTGCACACGTGTTGTGTGCTGTGTAAATACATTTCAAGGGATGATTTACTGCATACAGCACTATTGTAGCTAGACTTTTGATGAGTAAGCCAAAATAGCTGTGAATTTGTGTCACCTTGAAGGCTCAGGAACCTCAACAATGTGTTTAGAAAAGGTAGTGATAATCACAAGTACACAGTAATAACCGTGGGTTTTACAGCCAGATCATTTAAACATTCTGAGGAAAAAGATGGCAGGAGAACACTGTTAGTGAGCTTATTAGTCCTCTGAAACTGCCAAGCAAAGCCATTAACAGGGAGAATCAGATTAGATAATAATGGGATTTGCAAAGGCAATCTTTGAGGACATGGAAAATGCAAGCATTTGCAGGGGCTGGTTTCCCAGCTGGCTGTAAAACCTGTACAGAGGCGCCCCTGACCTCAGGGGTGCCTCTGCACCTGGCACTCCCCAAGTCCCTGCGTGGTTCTTACTGGATGAGCTCTGCATGGTGTTGGCATTTCCTTGGATATCTGTTTTGCAGGTCAGCAGCAAATGAGGCACTCTGCATAAATAAATAAATAAATAAATAAATAAATAAATGCTGATTAATGCTTCTCTTTCCTTTCACTATTTATTTTCCATCCTGTTTTTATTAACCTTATTCACTAAATTTCCCTGGACCCCTATTGGCTGGGTGTGATAGAACTTTTTCTGCTACTTCTGTTACCTCATTCTTCACTTTTACAGGCTGTTGTTGAGCTGTGGAGGGCTCCCTCCTCTACTGCAATTCAGCCTTGAGTGGGTCTTGCACGAGCTATGCTGGGTCCTCTATGTGGAGATGGAGGGCCTTTCCAGAAACCCTTTGTAAGGAACCTGGAACCACAGGTCATATGAAAAGCACAAAGCCCTGGACAGGAGCAAGGTGCAGATTGTTTGGTGTGGGTGTATGGGGAGCCTTGTTTCAATAAACAGAGCCTGGCAGGGAGGCACCACCCGTGTCTGGGCAGGCACGGGACACTCACAGCCCACGGCCACATCCATGGCACAGCCCAGCTGTGGAGGGGAAGCAGCTCCGGAGTGGGGGGACATGCAGAGTCCCCTTTATGACAAACACAACATGACATGATGCATACGATAAACATCAAGAAGTCCGAGTTACTCTGGGAAGGAAAGAAGTGTGGGCAAGACAAGCCATGTTTTATGAATAATTTTCCTCTTCCCAAGGTTGTAGTTTCTTTTATGTTCCATAAACAAAGCACTGTGGGCTTTTGTTCTTCCAGAAAAACACAGCCCGGCAGGTAAGGAGCAGTTCAGCTTGGAAGTAACATGTTCAGCCCTGAAAGCAAGAGGCTTAGATAATTTAAACATTTAATATTTGAGTATCTGCACAAGACCAGTGTTATTAATGATAGGAGGGATGATCGAGTGTGAAAGTAAGTAGTAAAAGGTTTTAATGAGCAATAGAGCAATAAGAGATTGCGTATCAGTGCCAGAATTAGGGCTTCAGACACAGGGGAAAATGGTCAACTTTATTTTATTTATTTATTTATTTATTCATGGTAAAACCATCTGGTCTTCTACAGCACAGGAATTGTCATCTTCCTTTAGCCCAGACGCTGCTTTTCCTTTTACACTGAACTCCTTTGTGCTTAATTTCTTTACCAGAACAGCTGCTCGCTCTGGCCTCTGCTGCAGCTCTGCGCAGCCTTGGAGTGAGAGATGCTGCACATCTGGCTGTGGCTGACACCGCACATCTGGCTCTGGGCGATGCTGCACATGTCCCTGCTGCAAGCCGTGGTCACGGTGCCGCCGCGCTGTGCCCGCGGGCAGAACAGAAATGCTTGCGGTTCGTTCTGGGTGCCCGTGCACACAGTCAGCACCCTGTGCCTGGGGATGGGAGGGGCCGTTCGACAGCGCTTCCAGACGGATCACACGCTCTCAGGTCTCATCCAGGCAAATTGCAGAAGTTAAGCCACAAGCATTTAAAGCCATGGGTTTATAACACATGGGTGGGAGCAGACACTGCCAAAAGCCGCTCTCCGTGTTTCTGCACACATGCACCAACACTTGCCGTCTCTATCAAGTGGTTCAAAAGGCTTTGGACATCTGCTCTTCAGACTGAGGAGCACGGGAACGCTGGAGAGCAGCCGAGTGGTGAGCTGCAGTTGGATATCGCGTTTGGGAGGTAACAGCTGCCTTGGGAAAACAGCTGGGGCTGGTTCTCTCTCCGCCTCAGGGGGAGTGAAAGGTGATGCATGCTCTGCCTTGGTTGCTGGGGGGCTTAGTACCAGGGTGTAATCAGCCCATAACTAAAACCTGTCCCTCCCAGGACACAGCTATGTGAGCTGTTCACAATCACAGATAGGTTTGTGCTTTGCAAAGCGCCTCTGAAGGGCTTCTGTGGGTGCTTCCTCCTCCAGAGTCCCAGGGTGACTGTCAGGCAAGGGGAGTCCTGTACCCCATAACCACCCGATGTTCATATTCCCCCCCTCCGAGACTCTAAAACATGCTGCAATGTTGGTTTCACATCCCACATACTTATTCAATTATAGCGAAGTAAGATGCTAAAATTAAACGCCTAGAATGTAAAAATTAAATATGTCAATTCATGTTGGAATATTGAAGTTCTGAGTTTACATATTTCCCTTCTTCCCTGGGAATGGGAGAGGGGGCAGGAATTAGAGGGTCCTGGTTTGCAGCAGCCCTTTGCATCCCGCCTGTCCCTGCTCCTGCCCGTGCTCTGCCTGACGCCTCCTCTCAGGGCTCAGCGATCGCAGCGGCTGAGTGAGGAGATTGGGAGCTTTGCTCCTGGAATTATCAGCGCTCAGCCAGAGCTGGGGGTCGTGCTGAACTCCCTGACCTCGCGGTATTATCATAAAACAATCTTTATGCAGCCTCAGCAGTTCCCATAGGATGTCATACTCCAAGTATCTGGGGGTCTGCCTTTATTTAGAACCATTTTTATTCAAACTCTTGCAAATTTGGGATATTTTTTTCCTTCCGGACTGAAGTCAGGTTTGGGCAGCACCTGAGCTGTGTTGACTTTCTTTTCAGATGTTTGTCGGTGCTTCCAGAGGCGCCCGAGGGGATGGTGTCCCCGAGAGCTGAAGCCCTCCCGCAGCGGCCCGGCGGTGCCCAGGCTCGGGGAGCAGCAGCAGCGGCTGCCCACGGGGCCGGGAGCGCCCCAGGAGCGCCAGGCTCGGGCACCTCGGGGAGCGGCTCCGTGCCCGGGTGAGCAGAGCCCACCGCCCGCGGCCCCTCCGCGTCCCCGGGCGCGGCAGCGTCACAGCCGGAGCCGGGGCAGCGCTGGGCAACAGCCGGCGGGTAGGGAAGGAGAGGGCTAGGGAAGGAGAGGGCTAGGGAAGGAGAGGGCTAGGGAAGGAGAGCTCTAGCGAGTCGTGTTTGACTCTTTCTTGTTTCCCAGAAGTGTTGATAAAGAGGCGTCGAGCGACAACCACCACAGTGCGACGCTGCAGACCGGAGTGCGGCCGGAGGAGCCTCTGACCCCTGGAGAGGTGGGATCAGACCCGTGACCCGGGATCGCCGGGCAGCAGCCTCACGGCCACACCGGGCACGGACTGCCCTGCACGGTACGGCCTGAGGCCGAACCCACCGCGGCCCGTGCCGGGCTTTGCCGTGCCCGTCCCGTCCCAGCCCCGGCAGCCCCGGCAGCCCGGGAGCCCTGCCTGGGCAAGCCCGGGAGCAGGTTCCCCTCCTGCAGCTGTGCCGATGGCACCGGGGCACTGCAGGGCACAGCAGTGGCTGGGACCGGCTGCCCAGAGAATCTGTAGAAGTGTTCAGCTGTTCCCTGAAAGTGTTCAAAGCCAGGTTGGACAGGGCTTCAAGCAGCCTGGTCTAGTGGAAGGTGTCCCTGCCCATGGCAGGAGGTTGGGATTGGATGGTCCTTAAGGTCTGCTCCAACCCAGGCCATTCTCTAATTGTGTGATACACATGAACATCCCCGCCCTCCGGACCCAGGCACAGTGGGGGGCCCACCGGACCTGCTCCCACCCCCTCGCTGCGGCCGCCCCACACCATTTAAGAGCTGAGAAATTGTGAGCGTATTGAGTGCTGAGTTTTCACAGCCCCAAGTTGGCAGAGCTGCTTCTGTAACCGATAAAGTGGGAAACTTCACAGCACCGAGTTGTCCTTGGATTCACACCTCCACATGTGTCACAGTCGGGTGTTAATGTACTTCGAGCAATAACGGAAAAGATGGGAGAGCACTGGCCGGGCAACACAGCCTGCCAGTCTTCCCCATGCTGGCCATGCTCTTTGCTTGCCGGGGGGGTTCCTGCCTTGCTGATGGGGATGGGGCTATTTGTAATGACAGAGTGAAAGGTGGCAGTGCCCTGCCCCAGCACCAGCACCTCATCACCTGCAGAACAGCCCTTCAGCCAGGTACATGCTGCATATGCTCCATATACCTTCCTTCTGTGGGTAATGCTCATCTGTGGCTTTGGCATCTTCCCTTGTTAATGCAGCAAGAGGACTAATATTTACAGAGGAAAATGGCTTAAAGCCAAAGGAGGGTGGATTTTAATTCGATATTGGGAAGGAATTGTTCCCTGGGAGGGTGGGCAGGCCCTGGCACAGGGTGCCCGGAGCAGCTGTGGCTGCCCCTGGATCCCTGGCAGTGCCCAAGGCCAGGCTGGACGGGGCTTGGAGCAGCCTGGGACAGCGGGAGGTGTCCCTGCCATGGCAGGGGTGGCACGGGGTGGGCTTTAAGGTCCCTTCCAACCCAAAGCAATCTGGGATTCTGTGATTCTATGAGAAGATGTCCTAACCCAAGCAGAGGGGAACTGGTTTCACCCGCAGGAGACTGGGCATGCAGAGGGAGCAGGAGAAGCCTGTGCCGTGGCCTCCAGGCTGCCACCAGTCCTGCTGTGGCTGGAGCATCCTCTGGTACAGGGCACATCTTTGGGAAGGAGCCTGGTGGGTGCTGGTGCTCAGGGCAGCTGCCAAGCCTGCTTTGCTGAGAGCGTGGGGGAGGTTGCTCACGGCAGCCACCTTGGGAGCCCGATCACAACAGGGTGTCCTGGGAAAATAAATATTTATGAGGAAAAGCCACAAATTGCCAAGTTATTCTGCAAATTATCAGAGAACTGGAACATATTGTGGAAGGAAAAGGTATTTTCTGAAAAGACTTTTCAAACACAATGCCTCATTCTCTGCAATGTTCATCTTCAAAAACCAAGAATGGGGAAGGATTAATGGTCCAGGACCCTGCGAATTCGCACTTCCCGGAACAAAGAACAAAGATGTAAAGCCTGTCTTCAAATGTCCCTGTTTTCTACAAAGGAATATAATTTTGCTTCTGTCATCATTTCAAGAAATACTTTCTCCACAATGATTTCTCTTCCAAAGTCAAAGAGTTGAAATCTTGCAAAAAAATAGGAAGAAAAAACCCTTGCATTTTCTGGAAAAAAAAACCCTCAAAAAACCCCAGCAACACAGGCTCTTATTTTGCTGGCAGAGGCAGAAATCACTTGAAACAAGAAGAAAGAAGGAAAAGCTGAACATGTTTCAATTAAAAAAACATTATTAGCTCACAAAGGAAGAGATAAAAAAGGCTTTGCTCTTCAGGAGAGCGATGGGGCCGCCTGCTGTCAGCCATGCACTCTCAGGGGGGCTGGAGAGGCGCGGGGGCCAGGGCAATGGTGCCCACCGCCTGCCAGGACGTGGCTGGCTTGGCCCTGGGAATGCCCCCGCTGTGTCTTGGCCCTTCCCTGGCATCCCTGCTCAGCTGGGCTGGGAAAGGAAAAAATGAAATTGTTGGTTTGTCTGCATTTGGAGTTTGATTCCGAACACCACTTGCCTGGCAGAGGCTGCAGGGCTGGAGAAAGGCTCTGGTGTTCCTCAGGCAGCTGCAGAGATGACACTGAGGGATGGCCTTGGTGCCCCACTGCCACCATCCCCGCAGTGGGGAGAGGCAGAGGAGTTTCTCTGCAAAACACTCCTCACATGTGCACGGGTGGATGGACCTTAAACCCATGTGGCTTTGATGTGTGGGCAAAACCAGGCCCTGCTGCCAGGCAGAGCCCCTGCCTGATCACTCAGTGCATGTTCAGAAGCAGAATTATTCAGACTGAAAGGAAATTCAGATGAATCACAAAACACCTTTAAGAAATGAATCCAAATTGTTCTTACTACTCACACTAAGAGCAAAAGTAACATAAAGAAGATGCTCTGGCAGCACCGTGCAGTTGATGGTCACCAGAGATCTCATTTTTGTGAATATCTCTTAATTTCCAGGCACTTGTTGTGTGCTTATAAATAAGTTATAACATCTCATCTGGAAACAGACACTTAGGAAATGGCATTTCTCAGGCTAGAACATTGCTATGCAGAGAACAGACTTTGAGGGCAACAGTCTGACAAGTTGAATGCCTGGCGATGCCCGTGGCTGTCCTGGCTGCCCATGAACTCTGTGGCTTTTGAACTTTATTTATTATGGATGATACAATGAGCCTGACTGTTCCTGAACAGCGAGGTGCTTCTGAACATAATGAGCACCAGCGTGTCTAACCGGTGGTGACCTGCTCAACTACCAAGCTGTCATTGTTTAGATGTTTTCCATACAAGAGTCACCATGTTAATCCATCATTTTGGACAGTGGCACTTTCAGGGTTGACACCGTCATGGTGTCATACAACACTAATTAGCTGTCACTGTCACATTGCTCTTGGAGCCGTTGTCTCACGGAGGTGGCACATCCAGGAGGATGTGAGGTGTCTGTAGTCGGAGACCCCTTGTTCCCGGGAAGGTCTGGGTTGGTGCTGGTGTGCAGGAGCACCTGGGAAGGCACAAGAAGACTGCCTTGTTTCTGCTGGTTTACCAGTGAAATGTTTGGCTGCACCAGAGAGATGAAAAGCTGTCCCTTTTATCTGCCTTCCTCCCCAGAACATCTCCTCCTCCACAGCCAGCATGCAGGGTCCCTCCATCCTGTTGAGAGTCACTTGTCCAAACGCCTCATGTGCTCCATGGATTGCTGTGTCTGGCTAAGGAATGAGGGACAGGTGTGAGCCACGCCACACAGCGTTCATGGCATCCCCCTCATCTGGCTGGGGATGGCTCCGGGGAAAATGGGGCAGGAATTGTGGCTTGGTGTAATAAATACAATTTAAATTCCCCTTTCCCTGTCCCTTTCCAATGAGAAGTCGTTTGGATTTTTTCCCCAAACAATACTTTAACCAGAGCTCTGCATATTTTCTCCATTCTTTCTGGATACCGCTTTTAGGATTTTACACTGTTTTGGGATTGCGAAAGGGTCATTATGAACTTGCGCCTCAAGCTACAAGATAAATACATGATTACATATCCTACAGCTCCCTCCCTCCCTATCTCATATAACTGACCTGGCAGGTGCATTCTAATGCTCTTCCTGAAAAATCAGTGATGGATCTCACTCAAGTTTCAGAAATGGCAACACTCTTCAAGGCAAGAAAGGTGGAACCACCTCCTGTCTAGACGATAAACAGGACTTTTTGTCTGATGTCTGGGTACCTGAGTATGAATTAATCATCAGCTTGTGGTGGAGGAAATGTTCCCATTTGCTCGGCAGCAGAGGGATTCAACTCCTGCTTCATGAATTCTTTATGGTTAAATCTTATATATCATGTAAATTAACTATGAGCGCCTGCAGCTTACTAACAAGAATGGTGCAGGATTTCATGGTCAGTTCTCACACCTCTGAGAGCTTGTGGTCAACAGCCAGGTGAGCAAATTTAGACACATCTGATTTCAGTTTGGATCTCTTATTTTTCGTGAAGAACATCCAGCTGTGACCTATTCAGATGCTTTGCTGCGGTTGCTCCTGCGGGAGCAGATGGTTCTGAGTGCTGGAATGGCCAGAGAGGTGACAGAGAAGGTCCCAGGTTGGGCTGGGAGGTCGGATGGAGCTCAGGCAGGACCAAGGGCCCCGTCCTGGGCTGGAGGGAGCTCCTAGGCTCTGGATAGAGGAGGCACAGAGGTGGCTTGGGGCGATTGTGGTTTATTTGTTGTGATCTTGGGGCCCTGAGAATATGAGGTACAGAATGGGATGACACATCACAGCATCTCAGACTGGCTGAGGCTGGCAGGGACCTCAGGCTGGCTGGCCCCCGAGCTGCATGGAGAGTTGACTGTTGAAACAGAGGAGCTCCAACAGCATCTTATGAACTATTGCCTTCCTGAAACACGGCACAAGATGTGATGTGTGCAGCCACAGCATCGGCTCCATATGTCATTAGAAAGTCAGAGACACCTATGGATGCTGGCAAGCAAAATTTTTAAATGGCGAGGCCCATGGGAAGTGGCAAAACTGCCCTCGATTTGGCTCCCTTCTCGAGGAGGACGTGCAGGTACCTGCTGTGAGCATTGCAGGGCTTAATGAAATTAATAAGTCATATGTTCAGGCAAGTGCCTCTCCAGGACACGGCATCCTGAGCGCCCAGATGTGAGGCTGTTGATGGGTTTGGGATAGAATTCAGCTTCATGAAGTCTTGGGGTGTTTGTTGATGCAGAGAGAGAGCTCTGCCTTCTGCCTTGCTGTTAGCCACTGCTTCTTCAGATCCCTCCTCACCCTCTGGTGTGCATTAGTGTGTGCTCTGTGTATGGTGCTTTAATCCACCTGAGGGCAACAGTTCTGAAATAAAGGACAGGAGACTTAGATTAGGGATTAGAGGGAAATTTTTCCCTGTCAGGGTGGGCAGGCCCTGGCACAGGGTGCCCAGAGCAGCTGTGGCTGCCCCTGGATCCCTGGCAGTGCCCAAGGCCAGGCTGGACAGGGCTTGGAGCAGCCTGGGACAGTGGGAGGTGTCCCTGCCATGGCACTGGGTGGGACTGGAGGGGCTCTGAGGTCCCTCCCAACCCAAACCAGTCTGTGACTCTCTGATCGGACATTTTGCCGTCTTCTCAAAACCCTGTCTTTGTGTTGCAACTCCCCACGTTTGGATGCAGCTCCAGCTCTGTAGTAGGAGGACAGCTTCAAGGATGGAGGTAATAATCTCCCTCCTTTTCTCTCTTGCTTATTGTTTTTTTTACCGCCAACTCCATCTCGTCTCTGTACAGATAATTTCTATACAATAAGCCTCATGGAACAGCTTCAAGTGTTCAATGTAATGACAGGAGCACTGAGGCAGCTAGGTAGATAATTTATTTGATTTCAAAATGCTGCCACATTTATACATGGAAAACTTTAAAGAAAATTAAACTCATTAAAAGCCCCCACATAAATTGTTTTTGCAACAAAGCAATTAAGAAATCTCACCTCTCCAGCACGGTGGGCAACGTTCTAAATAAAATAAAGCCCAAATTACCTTTTGCTGGAAACAAAGTAAAAGCTATCTCTTGTGACTTAATAAGAAATGGGGCTTTTAGAATTAATACAAAGATTTAGCAGCTTCCTTCTGTATATGTTGCTAAGCATTTTTCTGAAATTGCCTCAGAAAAAAAGCAAACAATGCAGAAGGATCACATCCATGAGAGAGTTTGGGGTTTTTTACCCAACTAAATTACAATGCTTTACATAATACAGAAGAAGGAGTCAAGGATCTTATTTTCTTCCCCCAATACATGGGTACAGAGGTTTGACAGGGTTTTGTTTGGATTTATTTTCATTATCTTAGCTCCAGACTACTTTTTAAAGCCCCCCCGTTTCTATGGGAACGAAGAAGTAATGCCGCAGGAATGGACTGCAAAGTATGGGGCCTGTCCTATAAATCCTGGAGAGCTGGTTTTACTCAGACCAGTGTCCCTCTGAACACTGCAGCAGCTCCCAGAAAGGCTTCCAGGACGGGCCCTGGCATGAGAAGGTGACACGATGGCTGTGCCTGATGCCTCTGAGCTGCGCGGCACAGGAGCGATGCTGAGGGGGCTTGGGAGCGAGCTGGATGAAGGGCAGGGTGGGATGCTGGCAGCCAGGGAGTGACCCCTGCCCGGGTACCTCCCAGGGGTGTGTGGCCACCTCTCTCTGCTCCCTCCTGGGGGTGTGCTGGGAGCCGCAGGGGCTCTGCCATGGTGCACCCTGGGCTGGGTTCCTAGAATGACAGAATTGTTTGGGTTGGAAAAGCCCTCTAAGACCACCGAGTCCAACTGCTAACCCAGCACTGCCGAGTCCACCACTGACCCATGTCCCTAGGGCTGTTCCCATCCCCGCTCTCATCCCACGGCTGGGTGCTGTGGAGGACCAGGGTGTCACTGTCCAGTGCGGTGGCACCATCAGAGCATCTCCCTGGGCTGTAAGAGCGAAGTCGGAGGGAGGAAGTTGAGCAGGTCATTTATAAATTACAGCTACGTAGAGGAAGTATGAATCTACTGAGATGCTCCTACTGGATCAAGCTATTCCTGCCCCTCTTGGGAAGACTCTGATGGAGAACTCTTCTCTTCTTGCGGGGTCTCTGATGCTCTAGAAAGATCTGAAGAAGGATGGGACACATTCAGTTCCTCTTGGATCTCCACCACCATCCCTGCCAGGCCCAATGTTTGTCTCAGTGCTGTTGTGGGGTGATAGGCTGCTCCATGCAGCACTGGAGTTCTGCAGACCTGATCCACACAGAAAAGCCTTCCTTTGGCTCCATGTGTGACAAGGAAAACAGCTCCACGGGACAGGGCGGCCGGCTGTGGAGCGGAGAACCATGCAGCCTGGGCTGTATGAGCCTTTGGAAGACAGCCAGTCCCGTAGGGTCCCTCCCAAACCTACTTAATTGCATGAAATAAGATGAAAAGACAGGCTAATGAGAAACCCCATCTGCTAGCCAGCTAAAATTAAGGCTGCCTTCTTCAGTGAAATGTGCTCAGATATCTGTATTCCTTTAATATCTCCTCAGACGGCCGAGCAGGTTTCAGACACGTAGCGGTGTCTGATTTTTTTCCTTAGTTTTCCTAGTTTGCCCCTGAACAGCAGGGGAAGTGGAAAAAATTGGCTGAAGGATTCTGTTTCAGCATGAACTTATTTAAGAGAGCATCAGCTCATAAAGCTGCCATCCAACCTGCTCATTATTACATTATATTACATGATTCAATGATTCACGATATCAAATTGGTTACGGATGGATATAGCAGGTGGTCTCAGGGCACTATTGAACTTGCTAGAGGAAACTGGGACAGAAATTCAAAAGAGAATTTTCAGAACAGCCCTGAGGGTATTTGTATGGGGAAAGGAGATACGTAGGGAAAGGTCTTTTATTTCGCTCGGTCTGCCCAATGCTTCCATGAAACCTCTGTGCCCCAAAGTAGCTGATTTGTTTAGTTTACCTTTCTAATCACTCTCCGGATGCTCAAGGGCAGCTGTTTCTTGTTGCAAAGGATTGACAACCGTGACAGCCAAGTGTCCATACCCTGAGGGCTCAGTGGGAGGGGTCTGGCTGGGGAGGGGCACAAAGGGTCCGCAGGCGAAGGTGTCCCTGTGCGGTGTCGGGAGAGCAGCAGCAAAGGGCTGAGCAGAGGGGCAGGACCCAGGCGTGTGCTCGGCACGAAGGATGCAGCGCCAAAGCCTGACGCGTGCCTTGCCCCTACAGCTGCATCTGCCTGAGCGCTGGAGGTGGTACCCCGCACGCACCATCCCTCTTCCTGCTGAGGCCCAGCCCAGCTGGTGAAGGCAGAGAGCTTCACTTCTTTTTAACCACCCAGTGTTGTACATCAGGAGCCACCTGGCACGTCGGCAAAAGGTCCAGCAGTGTGAAGTCGTGGACAAGAATGGAGGAGCTATCAAAACCTAGAAACAAATAATTACCAAACAACTCGTAGTACTTGAGGACCACGCAAGGACAAGTTCTTAAAGCAAATTGTGCACATCTTTGGAAAACATGTATTGATTTGGACCATGCCAATTGAGAAATAAATGTCTAATCACTGTTTCATGGATTAAGACCGAGGGAAAATGTATTTTTTCTCTCTCCACTACCTATTGTTCAAACAAAGTAGTCTCAGTTAATCAATCTTGTGATAATAGCTTTCAGGGCAACAGCGTGATTGAAATTCATCTTTCTTTATTTTTCCATCCTGCAATGCAAAAAGAGCCGGATAGGCAAGAATACAATAACAGCAATCTAAATTGAAATGGCAATTATTTTAGGGCTGGGTTTTTGGAGGTTTTGGTGGTTCTCTTTCAGAATTCAGACTTTCTGCCATGAGAAAAGGTATCTTTGAAAGTGATTAAGCCCAATTAGCAATTGCAGACCTGACATCAAAGGTTCTGTCAGCTCTGGTGAATGACTGAAGTGATGAATGAGTGTGTATCAGTGAGTAGGGAATGATGTATCTGCCTGCTCGAACAGTAGAAATTGACCTTAAATATTTGATTTTACTTTGTCTTGAAGCAGGATCAGGAGCAGAGAGGCACTTGAAGTCAGGGCAAACTGCTGAGTTGCCAGATTTTTCCTGGACTACTGCTTTTGTGTCCTTCCTTTTGCCCCAGGATGGACGTGTGCAAATGAAGCCCCCTCTGCTCACTGAAGGAATCCACTCCTTGGAGGGGCTGGCCACAGGGAAGGGAGAAGACTTGGTCCTGCAGATGGAGAGAAATGCTGGGAGAAAAAAGAAAAACACTTAAAAATGAAAGCTTAGGTTAAAGTGAAGAACACTGGTGGAGCTGAGAGAGTCTGCACGATATGATAAGAGCATGTTTTTAAGGAGTTCTCATTTTGGCGAAAATTAGTTTTGGATCCTCATCAGTGTATTCAGGAGAAAAACACGACCATAATGTCTATAGAAGAGAGATAAAAAGGAGATCCGCTGAAGGAGAAGTAATGAATTTACACTTCCAACATCCATTCTGAGGTGCAGAAGATACATTACTCTACATTATGCCTATATTAGACTTAAATAAATTTCATTATGAAAACAAGATTAGAGGAGAGCAGAGCAATTTGAAAACAGCCAGTAATTATGATTGCTTAAAATAAAGAGTTTTCAGGGTCGTAATGCATGTACTTTTGGATAACCATATATAAAATTCATATTAAAATGATGTAAAGGGACAGCATTAAGCATACTACAGTGTAGGGTTTGAGGCTGCCTTTAACCCCTCGTGTCCCTCTCTGCTGGGCCGCAATCCAGCTGCCTCATGGGATACAATGAGAATGAATCCCATTTATTGGGGAAAGAAGTGATACACAGGGAAATGTTTAGCGCAGTGGCAGATGTTGTGATTGCAGACTGGCACCGCGAGAGCACGGCTGTGCCGCGGCTCCGTGCTCAGCACCCGGCAGCGCTCACACAGCGCTCGGTGCTCCTGCCCTGCTCTTAGCAGCCATTGCTGCACTGAGGCCCCTCCACCCCAGCAACAAAGATGCTTCAGTCAAAATAATGAGCAGACAAAACTGTTCCCGCACAGATAATCTCATCATGCGGATCTACCAGCCATCTTCTCCAAAATCTGTTGCCTTGCAGAATTAATTCAAATTGTTATTATGCAAAGTCACTTGGTGCCAGCGTTGCACAGTGCTTTCTGCTTTCCGGCTGAGATCCTTGCTTGCTACAAAAATGTCTGGAATCATGTGTCAGAATGTCTGCTGTAGGACGTGCACTTGTTAGCAACACACGGGGAACTTTATAGCTCATTTTTAGTCATCATTGTATGCAACCTGTGTATATAAGTAGGATGGAAAATGCAACCTGTTGATTCTTAAAATACTGCTCCTGGAGCGTTACAAGTTTTGGCTCCTTAGAGAAATGGACTGGCAGCCACTGCTTAAACACCGGGAAAGGAGGAGGGCGGGTGCCGGGCTGGAGCGGGGGGGACCCGCCGGTGCCAGCTCAGGGCCTGCCCTGCCCCTGAGCGTGGGGACACAACTCCCCTCGGGGCATGGAGGCGTCCCAGCTGTGGGGAGGGGGATGAGGGGACCCCCAGCACCGGCTCTGTGAGACTCCCCTGCCCGGGGACCTGCCGGGTTCCTGCAGAAAACCTTCCTGCCCAGAAACAGTTGGGAGCTGCGCAGGTGAGCCCGAGCAGCCTCTGTAGTTAATGCGCTTTTACAGGACCCAAGTACAACTCCAAACACTGAAGTTTGCGTGTTGTCTCTTCCAAGTGACCTAACTGGGCCTTCTTTAATTAAATGCAAATTCTTATTTTCTCCAGTTTTATTCCGGGAAATTCTGGTTTGGATCACAGTAAAATCTAGTGCTTCAGAGAAACAGAAAATAATTTAGAAAGAAGAAATAAAATGTAATGGTACTTTAATTAAGAGTAAGGAACCTCCTGTCTGAGCAGATCCAAAAGGACTGTAGGTTTGCATTAGGTGCTGAGCTGCCTCAGGACCACAAGGATTCCACATGAGATGGACACGCTTCAAAGGGATGCCTTCCAAGCATCCTCCTTTGTATCGCTTGTGCATCTGAACTGGTATTTGAAAGGCTATAAATGCAGCTTATCACTCAGTATTTTTCTCTATGAGGAGCTTCAAAACAGGTTTTTATTTTGCTAATATTTTTATTTTTCCTCCTTGGTTCCTCCTGCTTCCTTGGCCTGAAGATGAGTAGAGGTCTAACAACATAATACTGGAGCAAAATATTGTGGGCGCAATATTATCTGACCTCATCTGGTTTAGGAGTTCCAAGCTGATAAAGGCCTTTTAAAATGATTTCATTGGGCAGGTCTGTAATAAAATGTGCAGGCTGAGGTGCAGGCGTGCCACGGAGCAGAGCTGTGCCCTGGCAGGGGGGATGTGGCACAGGGGCCGGGTGGGCTCTGCGTGACCTGCTCACAGCTCCTGGGGCGCGGGGCTTGGCGCTCAGCGGGGACGCGACAGCAGCAGATCTTCAGATCCTACTGAATAATTTAACTCTGCAAAAATGAAATCAACCTTCCTCCCCTGGAAGTCTATAGTGGAGAGAGAGAGCACTGCAAGGGGGAGGGAGAGGAAAACCCGGGGTTTGAGAAAACCCAAGACACTATTTGAGGAGCTTGAAGTACATAGAACAGGTTATTTTTATAGTCTATTTAAATTTCCAGAATATTTCAGTCAATTGCTGATATGCTGATGTTTTCAGAACAGGAAAATTTCAAATATGACATTTTAACAATTTTGGCTCCACCAGACTAAGGTATTTTATTCTCCCTGCCAACTCCAAAGAGAATCCAAGAGAAAACAGGTGCTCTGAGTGCAGCATCATGACAGAAATGAACTTTGTTGTTTAAGGAGTCAAAAGCCAAAGCCGGCTCGTTCCTTCCCTTTCATGCCAGATGGAATAAGCATGCCTTTATAAACAGATGAAGGTCTGGTGGGAAAGGACTTTGTCTGAAGAGAGTACGTCGGAGAGGCCAATGGTGTCTGAGTACCGCACGCGCACGCCACCACGCAAACTGCCTTTCACCTAAGAGCCAGACTGGCCACCAATGGCGTGGTGGACGCCTGGGGGCTGCTTGGACATCCCCTGGCCCTCCTCCAGACGCCACTGCAGCAGAGCCCTGGCTTGGGATGGAGCACTCCCACAGGCTGGGGAGCCACGCTGTGGTTCCAAGCGTCTCCAGACTCGGCGCTGGGGCAGGCCCCCAGCACGGCCCCTCCTTCCAACCTGATCTGAGGAGCATCCTGCCCCCCAAGAGCAGGGCTGAGCCAGGATACCCCAGGAGAGAAAGCAGCACCCAGCAGGGCTGGGCACACAGCAACACAACTCTAACAGCTCCGGGGCTTCCTAACACTTGAGCAAGATCTCAAATTAGGCTTGAGCGAAAAGGGTTTTTCCAGTCTGGGTCCTCAGTGAGGCAGGACAATTGTGGGTGACCAGCACAGAAATCTTTTAAAAAATTCCATTTATTCCTTGGGATGCATTGCTGCAAAATGCTTGTACAAAGCCCATTTCCCCAAAAGGCGCTTATAAAACAGATTCATGCCAGGATGAACAAACAAGGAGATTGTAAAAATCACCCGAATGTGCGAAACTTATGGAAGTCCCAAAGAAATGAAAGGAAGATGTGACTGCAATAACGCTTCAGTCAGCTCTGGTAAGTGCACTGCCTGCAGCAAATAGGCAATTGCCAATATTTATGTTATTGCTCTCTCTCTTATTCTTCTGGGTAAGCCTACCCATCATTCCAGACTGACACCAGCAGTAAAACCCCCAAATCTGAGTGAAACTGAGAATCACTGCAGTCAGCTGTATTTATTACCTCTGGCTGTTAACAAATCACCTGCTCGATGCTTTGATTCACTGTCTTTGTAGGCACGTAATGTGGATTGACTGGTTTCCAATTCCCCCGGCCCCCTTTTTAAAAATAAATACTCCTGTTCCTTTCCCAGCCCGTTGGGACATGCGAGAGCTCTTGAAGATAATCAGAAATGTAAGTGATTGCTTCCCTGAGTTCCCCAGGTTTGCCTGGGTAAATGTCACAAGTCTTCCTGCCCTTGATTAGCATCTCATTTAATTTAAATATTTATTGATCTTTTATCTCCCTATTATGATGTGGGTTCCTGCCACCTTGCTGCAGAGATGTGAGAGACCAGCAGCAGAGCAGGTGGCCAAAGCCACGCAGAGCCATGTGTGCAGGAACAGGTCCTGCAGCAGCCTGGAAATTCACTCTTTGGAAGACAAGCAGGTGGTGTGATGTTTGTGATGAGAGGTAAGGAGGTCATCGATAGCCATCAGTTCAGCTCTATTACATTTTTGATTCTCTGAATGTTACAAATACTTTTTCTACTTTCAACAACTCCTCAATTACACATAAAAGAAGATCTTTTGGGCAGTGCTTTCCAAACACTCAAACGTAGCTGTGACTTCATTCCAGCTCTCCCATCCATGTGTAAGGCAGAAATCATGTCCAATAGTGTTTCCAGAGGAACTTTCCAGACCTTTTTACTCTCATATTTCACAGTAACGTAGGAAGTTACTGTCATGCAGTTGTGAGTATCTTGGTTTTACTAAATTTTAACAAATAAATTAATTTCACGGAGTTTGGTATTTATGCAAGGATTATTAACAAGAAAAAGGATTTAATTTTCTACGCAGGCTCTTGACCCTTGCCTGTTGGAGAGCTAACTGGAAAGTGTCCAGCAGGAAGGGCAGCTAAGGGAGGGATTGCACTGAGGTTTTTGCCTCTATGACTTTACCTTCTTTTGGTTCAAGAAATGCCATCAGATAAACTACAGATTCCACGGGTGTCCAGAATGAGCAGGGACACTACATGTGTGCTCAGCAGGGTGGTGTTTACCAGCTCAGATGTCTCTGAATTCCTTCTCTGTAGCCTGAAAGTGCTCTTGGCCCTTGGTTCTTAAGGCAGAAATAGAGAAATACAACAGCCAGATCCTGATGGTTAATTGCACACATTGGGACACTGGACTTTCTTATGTACTGTTCATTTCAATCTAAAGACATTTTAATTAATAAAAATTTTTTAAAAGGCTTTTTATGATCTGCAAGCCTATAATTTCAGATGTATGAAAATATCTGCTTGCATATGAGACAAGAGCAGAAATAAGAAGAGATCTTGACCTTTTGGAGTTCGATTGCCAAAGTACCATGAGACGAAAATCATGGAATCACAGAATGGTTTGGGTTAGAAAGGACCTTAAAGATCATCTCATTCCACCCCTCTGCATTATCCTAAGATTGAATGTGCAATTAGGACATAACACCATGTCCTTTTGCTTCATACTCATTGATGTCAGTTATCAGGAATCACTAATGCGAGCTCTGCTTGAGTGAGGTCAGTGTTGTGGTCCTTGGGTGTCCAGATAATTTTTCTTAACCTTGACATTATCTGTGAGACTGTAAAAGGCCACAGCTCCAGGTCAAAGTAGTGTAAAAAGCATTTATCTTTCCTCTCTGAAAATTAAAAATGTAAGAAAAGCAAATTTTTCCTTCTAAGAGTGTGAGGACGGACACTGCCCCTCTCTGCTCCCTCCCCTGTGTGATCAGGTTGTTTCCTCCTGGATTTGTGTCCAAACCAGCACACCACCCTACAGACCTGGCACCTCGAGGGGTCTGTCTGCTGGGCATGGCCAGGGGGTCACAGGTGACCCTGCTCGGCTCTGTGCCGGGGCCAACCCAGCTGGAGGATGTCCCCTGCAGTTACACATTGTAGACACAAACCATTTTTATTTTGACTTAGCAAAATTACCCTTTCCCTCCATTCTGAGGCTCTAATGCAGAGCAGGACCAGGTTGTCCGGTGGTGCTGCACAAGCACTGTCCTCGCCGATGTGCAAACCTATTTTTAATAAAATCCCAGCGAATCCTGGTGTGTTAGAGCCCACAGTTCCCAGGCACACATTTCTGTGTTCAGCTGAGACAGAATATGAGATAACAATCCAAGCCAAATGTGCCCTCAGCCCCAAAGCCCGGAATGCCAAGCTCCAGAGATGGCAATTTAAAATGATGGCAGTTCTCCACCTAGACAGACTCGCTTTCTAATTCAGACCAACCAAAGGCTCTTTCCTGATTTGTTTAGATGCTGTAATTGCAGAAGTCACTGGCAAATCAAGCGTAAAAGTGCAGAGGTGTGGGGAAAAGTCTTTCTATTGGAGAAACCCCATGATAAGTGATCTACTTGCAGTGCAGCCTGGGTTTTTTTATTAGAGTATTTACCATTAACTCTATCCCTAGTGGCCAATTACTGTCCTTTTTATGTCTTTTTATTGTGAGACTCAGAGAACACTCTGCAAACAACCCCCTTCTAATAGTCCTCAGCGATTATTCCTGTGATCACAGACCTTTCTTTTTTTCTGTGTTTGCTGTGTCTGCAGAGTCCCATGGAGCTCTGTAGAACCCCACTGCTCCCTGGGGTAGTCCAGTCCCAGCCCCAGCCCCTGCTCCAGCCCCAGCTCCTCCCTCTGGCAGCTGCACTGTCACCCCAGCGTGCACTGGAGGAACCTTCTGGGGCACCCTGGTACCAGCTCTGGCCAGCATCAGCCTTGTCCTGAGTCATTTCCACTGGATCAGCCCAACCTGAGCTCTCTCCAGCTGGAGCACGCTCAGCCCAGCCCAGGGCAGGTGCTTGGGTGCATCCCTACCTGCATCCGAGAGAGAAGTTCCCGGATTTGGGCTATAAAAGTGTTTTTCACCAGTTTCTTTTCCCCTATTATTGTCACCCATGGGTGGGACAGTCCTGGAAGGAGGTTCAAATCATGTGCCACATCCTCTTCTCCAGATCAGTTGCCACGAGTTTGGTGGCAGGTGTTACGGGAGTAGTGAGATCTAAACAAACTTTTGGATATCAGTGATAATGCACCATGGAGAAAGAAAACCCTGCAAGTCTTTTAAAAACTGGTCTGTTACGTATTAAATTAAAAAATAAAAATCCTTTTACTTGGTGCTGGCTTGGCCTTTCTGCTTGGCTCAATGCTGTTTGGATGTCTCGTTGTTTCTGTGAGCGCCTGGGCACACAGTGTCCTGAAACAGGGCTGGTGCCTTCGTCTGCGACAGCCCACGGTGTCCTCAGCTGGTGCTGGGCTGCAGAGAGCCGAGAGGGGGCTGCTGGGGGCAGGAGATAAACCCGAGCAGTCGGCAGCGATGTTCCTCTGGGGCGCGGCTCGGTGCGGCAGCAGCGGCTGTGGAGCGCTCGCCTCCGGCCCCGAGCGGCGCTCCCG
>VWPU01019896.1:0-28399 GCA_013398955.1 Callaeas wilsoni
TCCCACCCCACACTCCCCTCCCCGCTGCCATTGCTGCCCCCAGGGCAGTTCCTGGCCCCACTAAGGCCTGTGAGATGCTCAGCGCCTCAGAAGCTGCCACAACACTATGTTCCAACCAGAGGTACCAAAGGTTTGGGATTGGGGTTCCAAAGAGGAGATGTAAAAACTAGTTGAGGGTGTGAGAATAAAGACACTGTGGAGGGGAGAGGAGCACTGTCAGGAGCTCATAGTGAGGCTGCTTCCAGCTCTCTCCCCACCTACATTCCTGAAATCAGATGCCAGTTGAGTCTTTCAGGGGGATGCACCCCCTCATCAACTTGGGCCTTTGATAATCCACTAATTGGGTGAATAATGGAGGTAAATCTCCTGTGCTGCCAGCCAGCTGGGCAGGGCTGCAGCAGGGAGGTCGGGTCTGGGGTGGTGGTCTCTGGTCTCAAAGGCATGGATGCACGGATGAGCACAAGGATTGTGTGTGTATGTGATGAGTGTGTAGGGATGCATAAGTGTGCACGGAGTGTGTGCAGAGGGGGAGCACATCCAGGGTCTCTGTGAATGTGCTTGGTGGGGCTGTTTGTCCAGGGTGAGTGTGCACAAGGAGAGCATGCACACATGTGTGCATCTACAGAGCAGGCTGCAGTGTGCATGAGTGTGCGAGGGTGAGCAGGCTCTGCCTGGGGGCTGTGGACGCCTGTCCCCTGGGGCCCAGGGCACCCACTGGAGATGCCTGTGTTGGTGGGGCTGTGTTTTCCGTCATGGATCCAGAGCTCACATCGCGTGCCCGTGGCAGGGCATGAGTGAGCACCAGGCCCAGATGCTCTTTTTACTCAGGCATGCAGCTCTTCCAGAGGCCGAGGCGGAGGCTGGGGTTGCTTTCACAGGGCGTGGCTGGGGGGGCCGCCAACCGCTCCTTCCACGTCGCCCATTCAGACAAGTTGCAGGAAGGGGATGGGGCCACAGGTGCATGGTGAGGAGGGGGGATTGAGCAGCCGGTGCACATCCCAGGCATGCACACAGCCCCCTGGGCGTGCACCCCTGTACTCACACAGCGCCACAGCAGGTGTGTGCATGCACAGACCCCAACGTGTGCTAGCGCATGCCCTGTGAGTACCATCGGGGTGCATGTGCATGTCCCTTGGGGACACCTGGGGTGGTGCTGGTGCTGGAGCAGGGCCTCCTGGCTCTGATCACCCCGGGGGGCATCGAGGGTGGGGAGCATCGGCTTTACCGACTGGCGTGGTGTTGATGGTGGAGCAGGGTCCCATGGCTCCAGTCACCTAGTAAGGGATTGAAGGGGAAGGGTGTCCCACGACTTCAGTCACCCATGGAGGGATCAGGGGCGGGGAGGGGACGAGAATGGAGGGGGAGGCAGACATGGAGAGAAAAGCAAGGATGGAGGGGGAGGCAGTGGCGTAGCAAGCGCCAGTGGGTCAGGGAGGTTAACCCGAACAAATCCGCTCATTGACTCCCTGCCTGCTCAGCCATGAACGAGTAACAAGGGGCTGATCGTGGGGGACGCGCGTTTGCCGGGAGCTGGGACTGTCTCGCCTGTGCCACAGTCCCTAGACAGGACAGGGGCCATGAATGGTGCCCATGGTGGCACCACACAGCCATGGGCACCACATTTCCTCTGGCTCCAGCCCGTGGGGGAGCCATTCTAGCACCCCCTGCCTCAGTTTCCCTTCCTGCAGAATGTGTTGAACAGAAGGCTGAGGACCCTGCGAGCCCCTCACGTCACGGCCGGGCCAGGCTGCGGGTGGGGGGCTGCCATCCCGAGGCCGGCGCTTGCCAGCAGACCTTGCGCGGGGCCGGGTTAATGTTTGCAGCAGGCAGCCCTCCCGGGAGCGGCTGCGGCGAGGAGGGGGGTTTTAATGACCTGCCGGATCTGCCGCATTATCAGCGCTGATTAAACCTGCCTGCTCTATAAAGCGCCGTTAAATATTAAGCATGATGAAAGGCTTTGAGGGGGAACCACAGCACTGGGAGAGGTCCCCAAACAGAGGTGTCCAGCCACCCTGGTGGGGTGACTGCTGAGGTTGTTGGTGTTGGAATGAGTGAGCACCCCGCACCCCTCAGGGCTGTGGGCTCAGGGGAGCAGTGTCCCCCCAAGAGCCAGCACTGCCTTCGAATGCAGCCGGCCATCCCAGCAAAGCTGTCCCGGCAAAGCCGTCCCGTAACCATTAACTTATTAACAACTGGTGGAAGAGGCGACTGGTGGCTTGCAAGGTCAGGGGGTGGTTTGTGCCTGGCGGGGAGTGAACTGCCCCCCAGCTCCGGCAGTGGGGATGGGGGGAGGGACTCGCAAGCCCTTAGTTCATTGTGTGTGCCCCACGGGTGGGGAGACTCTGACTGTGGGTACTGTTGGGATCCCTGAACCCCAGAGTGCTCAGGGCTGTGCCTCAACTGGGAATGGCCAGGTTCTGTGGTTACCTGCAGGGTAAACTGAGGCATGCCAGCAGGGCACAGGGGAGGACAGCCCAGTGTCTGAGTGCTTGGTTGTGCACCAGCCATCTTCCTGGGGAGGGATCTCAGAGGCAACAGTCGAGCTCCGGAGAGGTGCAGGGACTCCAAAACAGTGCATCAGCAGTCAGCCACCCGTGGTGTGTGGCTGGGGGGTGCAGGGAGGTGAGCATTACCTGGGCGCCCTGCGTGAACAGTGGCCAGATGGAAAAATTAGCAGTGTGGCTAATCAATGTGGTGTATATTAAGCAGCTCAAGGTTGGGGGGTTTGCATGGTGGGGGGGAGCTGAGCAGGGTCCAGGATCGATACAGCTCATATTAGGTGGATTAAATCCTGGCTGCCGATCTGAGCCCTTGCTGCCAGCAGGAGGTGGCAGCTGAGCGGGGACTGTTGGGATCGCACTGAGATCACTTCCCTTGGCAGCAGGGCCCAGAGGGGACTGTGTGGGGGCTCATCAGGACAGGGCAAGCTGAAGTGGGTGGCTTAGTACTTCATCGCATCCTTCCTGTGTCTAGGGTGTCAGCTAGGCTAAGGGGTCTCAGGGACCCAAGTTTCATCTCTAGAAGCCCTCCTGGCTTCAAGAGAGTCATCTCCTGGGAGAATGAGTGGTGCTAACAATGTTACTTAATCGTGGGGAGGAGGAGGAGGAGGAGGAGAAGAAAGCACAAGGTCTATTCACATCCTGTTAATAAACCGTGTTCGACCCACTGACCTTTAACCTGCCTGACAAGTGCCTTTATCCCCATCCCTTAAGGAATATAGACGTCACCATGGCAATGGGATGACAGGAGGGACCAGGTCCCAGAGCTGCACCCAGCATGGGTGTGGGATGAGGACACACTGAACTAGTCCCGCACCAGCACCCAGGCCAGCAGTGCCAGGTGGAGGTGGGGTGCTGCTGGGGTTCCAAGGCCAGTGGGGTGGCCAAGCACCATGGACGGGTCCCCGCGGTCGGCAGAGCAGGGCGGCGCTGCGCACCAGCGGGATATCGATCCCAGTGCTTGACAGTTTAATACTTCTGTTTATAGGGGAATATAGTTACATCGATGGCGTTAAATGAGTTACTAATTATATCAATACAAACACGATTAAAAGGGTCCTTGCTCATAGGTCACCGCAAGCAGGAGCTGCTGGTTGTGTTGCACAACTGCCCCTGGGCAAGGCTCAGACCACTGCTCCGAGGCACGCGGCAGGGGGATGCTCTGGGGCAGCGTGTGCCCTGCAGGGTCGGGGTGCCCGTCCATGTGGACTGCATGTCTGGGGTTGTGCATGCACGTGTGGGACTGTACATCCCCTTCTGGAGTTGTGTGTTCCTGTTCGGGGCTCTGTGTGCCTATCTGGGATTGTAGATGCACGTACGGGGTTTGTGTGTGCATATATGGGGTTGTGCATGTGTGTCTGGGGTTGTGCATGTATGTGTGGGGCTGTGTGTGCCCAGTTGGGGCTGTGCATGCCTGGCTGGGGTTTGTGTGTGCGTGTCTGGGGTTGTGCATGCCTACCTAGAGTTGTGTGTTCCGTCCTGGGGTTGTACATGCCCTTCCGGGGTTGCGAGTGCGTGTTCCATCTGGGGTTGTGCATGCACATTTGGGGCTGTGTGTGCCTGCCTGGGGCCGCATGTGTCCCTCTGGGGTTGTACATGCCTGTCCAGAGTTGTGCAGGCATGTCAGGGGCTGTGTGTGTCTGTCTGGGCCTGCCTAGAGCTGTGCCTGTACATATGGGGTGTGTGCCCATGTGTGTATGTACGGGGTTGTGGATGCTCCTGCAGAGTGGTGTGTGCCCGTGGAAGTCTGGGCACACACCAGGCTGCTGTACATGCACGTGGGAGGCTGTGCACTTCCAGACGTGGCTGTATGTGCCTGTGTAGGGATTTGTGCCCATGTGGGTTGTGTGTGCATGTGCATCACAGGCTTGTGCACGCTCTTGTCACATTCTACTGCCCCTGCGGGGCTGTGCACACCAATGCAAGGTTGTCCGTGCTTGTGCAGGATTGCACATGCCCATTCCACCTTTTGTGTGGCACTAGGGGGGATCTGTGTCCCTGTACAGGGTTGTGCCTATGCTGTTGTGGTGCTGTGCAATGCCCACGAGGGGCTGTGCACACTCACGTGGGGTTGAGCGGACCCACACAAGGCTGTGCACACTTGCAGGGTTGTGCAAGCCCGGGTGTAGTTGTGCATGCCTGTGTAGGGTCGTATATGCTCACATGGGCTTGTGCACCCCCACATGGGATTGTGGCAGCCCGTGTGCGGTTATGTACACCCAGATGTGTCCCTGCACAGTGACTGTGTGACCCAGGAGACCTCTTCTCCAGCCTGAGCATCCCCAAATCTCATGGAACACCCCGTGCATCCCAGGCGTACCCAAGGGCCCTGCCGGCTTGTCCCCAGTTACTCAGCTCTGCTCTCATCTCCACTTAAAAGCTGACCTTTGCTCCTTGTTTGATGTAATGTGTTTTTGCATCTCAGTGCCCCGCAGATAAAAGGTTAGAGGTTAATAAACAGTGGAAAAACAGAACCTGGCCCTTGGAGGTCACACCTGTTTTGGGGGCTAGAGTCAGTAGCAGCCCGCTCTGGGTAGGATCCTGCCTGCATTGATGGGAGGAGAAACACGACTGGCACCCAAGGCAGAGATGTGGGTGCTGAAGTCCATCCACTGCGTGGCCCTCGGGAAGGCCATGGCTTCACCTTGCAGTGGGATGAGTAGTAGTTGCCAGTTTTGGGGATTTGCCCCTGCCTTGACAAGCCAAATGTCTTGGTGTGGAGGCCTTCCAGAGGCAGGGACAGGCAGGGAAATGCAGGCAAAGCCTGGCTGACACAGCCTTCCTGGGGCAGAAATCAAAGCAGCCTCCTGGAGCTCTGCTCGGAGCCTGACCTAGTTACTGTAATCAATGGCTCAAGGACCTCCTGGAAAAGAGCAGGCAATGGGAAGGAGGCATAGAGCAAGGCAGGGAGCACTGTGGTGGAGAGGGACACGACACTGGCACCCAGGGGTCAGGGCACTCCAAGAGCATCCTGCTGCAAGGAGGGGACAGGTAAGTGGCATGCAGAGAGCAGGGAAGCGGCAAAGAAGAAGCTCCATGGAGCCAGGCAGTCAGCATCTGTCAGTATGGTGTGAGTCTGGGAGCTGTACCCCTAGACCAGGTTAGGGACAGGTAGTTAGCACCACTCTGTCCCTGACAAAAGACAGGCAGCTGGCATCTGAGTTAGATGAGGGACTGTGTTAGGTGTGTCTGTTTAGTGGTGTGAACCGTGGGGTCTGTAGAAGCATCCTCACATCCCCGTAGGTCCCCCCATTCCCCCATCCCTGCATCTCCACATCTCCATGTTCCTGAAGTCCCTTCATCCCCACATTGCTGCACACCCGTGTCTCTGTATTCATGTGTCCTCACTGCATCCCTGCATCACCCCATCCCCGTGTCCCCTGAGTCCCTGCAACCCCGCATCCCTGCATTCCATATCCTTGCATTCATGTGTCCCCGTGGCATTCCCTCCCCATCCCCACATCCCAGTGTCCCTGCAGCCTGACGACCCTTAAGCACAGCTCCCTTTATCTGTCTGGTGAATGATGTTCTGTGTGGAGCGGGGGTGTGCTCCCTTTCTATTGGTTTTTAACGGCCTTTCCCAACACAATTGTTTTTTAAACGACTCTATTTTGTGCCTGACTTTGTTTTCCAGCTTGCATTTCTTTGTATATGTTTTGGAAATCCATTCTGGACTGCTGAGTTTTGTTTCTTTTCAATGGCTTTAAATTCTTGCCGGGCTTGCTGGGAGGAATTGGTGTCTATAGCGTCTTCGATTGGTGCTAATTTTTCCTTCATGTGCTCTGACTTTTACTGCTGGGCCATCGATCTGGCAGGCTCCAATTTGTCATGGTCACTCAGGCACTGTGCTGGAATCAGGCGAGCCCGGACTTTTGCACGGAGCCGGCACTTCGTGTCCGTGGTATAGTGGCTGCAGTCGCCTCCCCAGGGCTGTCCCTCAGCTGAGGCTGTGTCCCTGTGTCCATCCAGCACACAGAAGTATCCTCACAGCCATATGTTTGTGTCTGTGCAATCACTTGCACACAGCAGCCCTGGCACTTGCAGCTCTGTCAGTGGTACCCAGTGTCATGGTCGAGCCAACTTTTCCTTCCCCAGGATGGGATCAGCCTCCACTCTTTGAGTGGGCCTGTGTCTGTGTGAGGGATGAGGGCTGATGAGTATGCTGATCCCATGCTGGGACTTGGGGAATACCAGCACTCAGCAGTGCCAGAGCAGAGCCAAGCATCTCCATCCCGGGGTTCTGCCTGGAGCTAGGGATTTGCTGATGCCCCTGGGCTGTGATTCTTGCACCTGAGAGGGCGAGGGGCAGGACAAACTGAGGCACAGACTCAGCGTCTCTGCAGCAAAGGTTCAAAATAGTCAGTGGTCTGTGGGGAGCCCACGCCAGACCCCAGGCACAGGGAGAGCCCAGCACTGCTAGCGCAGAGGGTGTGTCAGAGGATTGTGTCAGTGGTGCACAGAGAGCCTGTTGTTGCTGGCAGAGCAGGCAGGTGGGGCCAGGGGCGATGCCGGGTTCTGGCACAGGCAGTGTCCAGCCCCAGGCACTGCTCTCCTCTCCATTCTCACCTGCATGTGCTGGAAGCACTGACCTCTCTTTCTCCTGCCTCCAGCTCTATGAACTGGATGAGGACCCGAAACGCAAGGAGTTCCTGGATGACCTCTTTGGCTTCATGCAGAAGAGAGGTAAAGGTGGGGGGCTGGGGTGGGTGCCACTGCCACCCTGCCTCGGCTGCTGGTGAGGGGCTCACGGTGTGGTGTTCTCAGGCTCTGAGCTGCTCCAGGTCTCTGTGAAACCCTCAGGCAGGTCCTGCGGTGCTCCCCCTGGGCCTCCCCCCTAACCCCAAGCTGGGGCAGCTGTCAATGCCTATATCCCGTGCCCATTAACGATGCCCAGCAGGGATACCGACTGGAAACGCCCTGTTGGGATGTCCATTAACATACCCCTTGGTGACAAGTGTTAGCGACACCCGTTAAGTATGCCCATTAGCAGTTTTCGGGACGTTTTAGTGATGCTTGGAGGGAATGTCCTTGGCAGCGCCCATTAGGGCTCCCCGTTGGCAGCACCTGGTGAGGATGCCCACCATCAGCACCGCTCCCGATGCCTGCGGTGTGCGGGAGTGCGGCCAGCACTCCGGGCAGCGCCGGGCACCCAGGGGTTAAGGGCTCGCCAGCCAGCCCATCCTCATCGGAAATCTTTGCTATCGGCATGGGGGGCCGAGCCGGCTCCTGGGGACTCGATAAATGCTTTAACCTTCGCCCTCCCCGGCCGGGCCTGCGACAATTAAAAGTTGCCGAGTGCAGGCGTGTGGCCGGCCGTATTAATTAGAGCCTTTTGCTGGTGTGTGGATTAATGAACAAGCCGCTCGATAGCCAGTAAACCCCAGGCAGAGGTTAATGCCGAGCTAATTAACGGGAAAAGGCTGATGGGGGGTGCAGGAGCTGCAGGGCTGTTCATGGGGTGAGGAAGGGCAGAGAGGGGCAGTCACCCACACGCCCTGCCCATTGGAAAGGTTGGCCAGGGTCCCCACCTGTCTGTGGGGCTGCAGAGATTGACTTTTGGTTTGGGCTGGGACACCACAAACTTGATACACTCACTGATGTGTGGTGAGTGGCTGGCACAGCCATGGGGTTCTTGCTCGGGGCCAGCTGTAGGCAGTGGATGGGCTGGGTACTGCCCCATGGGTGTCCCCTGGCCCTGGTGCAGAGCTGTGGGGAGCGAGTGGGAGCATCAGCACTGCCTCGGCCCCCCAGCATCCATCAGCTACAAGATTCATGGGCTGTTCTGCAGCTTCATTATCTCTCTCTCCAGAGCTAATTAACTCCCTCGCTATTGGGGCCGGGGCTAATTAAGTAAGTGCCTGCTGGTGTGGGGAGGAGGGAGGGAGCCTGATGCTTCCTCGACAGTGCTAGTCTACATCCCTCTGTGTCTGGATGTCTCACTCCTGTGGCCTCCATCCCTTCTCCTGCCTCTCCTCTGAGTGGGTGCCATCCCTCTGGGGAGGGCAGGCAGGGTGTGGGTGTACAGGTGCAGGTGTGCAAGGATGGGTGGGCAGGGAGGAGACAGGGATTTTGGAGTGGGGTAGCAAAGAGAAAGGGGACTGAAGGGCTGAGGGGCAAGCACAGCATCTCAGGGGTTGTCGAGAGCTGGCTAAGAAGTAGCACCCAAGAACCACTGCAGATGCAGCTGGAGCACCCAGAGGTGCATGGGCAGGGGGCTGTGACACCCAGGCTGTGTCCTGAAGGTCACCAGGAGGGATTGATGTCCACAGGGTGAGCCCTACTGAAAGGACCTGCGTCCCCCGTACTGTCTGTCGGGACAATATCACCGCTAACATTTGTCGGCAGAGTGGAAAATTCGTAGGGCTGAAAAATGTGTTGAGGGCAGACCCTCTGAGGCCACCCCATGGCACAAGGGCACAGCTGGCCCCGGTGGCTCATGGAGATGATACCACCACCACCATCAGATTTGGGGTACAGGCACTGGGGCAGCTTGTGGCCATTCCCCAACTGCTGTGGCACATCAAAGCTAGTAGCCAGGGACAGAAGGGGGCTATTTCTGCATTTGCTTACTGGGGTCTGCAGGGCCCCCCCATTTCACCACCAGGCTGAGGGCCCTGCTGATAACAGGGGGCTATTAATCAGTCAAGGCGCTAATTGCAGCACCACAATGGCTTCATCACCTCCCTGGGCTTTTGTGCCCTTCGCCCTGGCTAGGGCCGGGGCCATCGCTCTGTGGGGACGCAGACAGGTGCCTTTGTCAGTGGGACAGGCATGGGCCACACGCCCCGCACAGCCCTGAGATTAATGGCGAGGCACTTTCGTAAGCCACCAAGACTGGACGGGGGAGAAGGGAAGAAAAATCCATGGGCCGTTGACTGGCGGCTGAGACCCTGCAAACTCTTTGGCATTGGGGGTGAGGGGGAGCCCTCTAACTGGGCTCCCCCCCAGGTGATGGGTGTTGTGCCAGCAGCCCTGAGCAGGGCTGGTGAGCTACCGACAGAAGATATCAAGTCAATATCTCTGCCTTTCTCCCAGGAGGATAAACTCCTCTCCCCCTTCCCGACCTGGTGAACAACACAGACACACACAAAAAAAAAGTTAAATGAACTCAGTAAAAGAATAAAAAGAGCTCATTTTTCAGGCTTATGTGAAGAAGCCAAGCCAATATCAGGGCCATAAATTAGGGATGCTGGAGGATGGCGGTGAATGACGGCTTCGTTTGAGGGGCGAAGCGCAGTCGTGACAGCCTCCCTCGGCCAAATGGATGGCTTTCCAATACTGCCTGTGCCCCGCCACCTCAGAGGAGGAATAAATATGGGGTGGAATGGCACAGGACAGGGTGGGATGGGATGTGATGCTTGTCTCTCCTCTGCCCAGCTTCCAGTGAATGCCCAGACTATCATCCCAAGGAGCCATGGAGCACAGCAAGGCTGTGGGGTTATTTGGGGGTGCTGAGAAAGTGGGGAGGGGGTTTTTAACCAGATTTGGTGGCTGTGGAGACCATGCTGGTCTATATTGGGCTCAGAGAAGCCTGGTGAACCCTTGTCCCCTTGCCCCATAGCCTCATTGAGGAGGGTGATACTGGGGGACCAGAGGTCAGGGTCTCTACTGAGGGCCGTTGAAGAGGATTTGGGGTCAAGTCTCTTGAAGCAGGGCACTAAAGTCCTTTAAGCAGAGGAGACTTCTGAGGCCATCTGTGGGGCTAAGAGATTTTTCAGGAACTCTTTGGAAGAGTCTGGAGCTGGAAGAGAAAACCTCTCCATAGACAGATGGTAGGGTGAGTTGTCCCAGAGGGGTTGTGGGGGTCATTCCTCTTCAGAAAGGTTATAGGATGGGTCGCTTTTTAAAGTGTAGATGGAGTTTATGTGGCTCTGAAAGAGCATTGCAGTGAGTCATTGAATTGTAGAGAGACAGCCTTATCTAAAAGTGTCTGAGGGAGGTGCTTTGCCCATCCTAGTGCAGCTCCACATCTCAGATGAGAGCATACCCAGCCCCACTGACAGTTCCATCAAAGGTGATCCCGTGCCAGCATGCTAGGGTCTCCCCTGCTTTTTGGCACAGTGCCACTCTCCCAGGCATCCTGGGGTCCTGCCTGCACCCCAGGTGCCCATGGGTGCCCACCTGGGCACGGGGAGATGCGCCTCCCATTGTGGGTACCTGCAGTGGCAGTGGGGGGAGGGTGGGGGCTGTGATTCCAGGTGATAAGGGCCCCTGTGGGCAGGCCCCCACACCCTCTTCTGTCTCCTGTGTGCCTCCGGAAGGGACACCGGTGAACCGCATCCCCATCATGGCCAAGCAAGTGCTGGACCTGTACACACTGTACCAGCTGGTGACAGACAAGGGTGGCCTGGTCGAAGTCATCAACAAGAAGATCTGGCGGGAGATCACCAAGGGCCTCAACCTACCTACCTCCATCACCAGCGCTGCCTTCACCCTCCGCACACAGTGAGTGCCTGGTGGCGCAGCAGGTGGGGTGCACCTGCCCTGGGGCACCCCCTGCCTCCGATGTCGTAGAACCCTGGGTGAGGTCTGACATGCAGTACCACAGAAGTGGTTGGAGGGCTCTGCTCCTTCCCAAGGGCTCTTTGCTCAGCACAGGTCTGGCTGGGAGGTGCACGTTTGTGGATCTCCCCCTGGCTCTCTCCCCGTGCAGATACATGAAGTACCTGTATCCCTACGAATGTGAGAAGCGGGCGCTCAGCTCTCCCGGAGAGCTCCAAGCTGCCATCGACAGCAACCGTCGGGAGGGGCGGAGGCAGACTTTCGGCACAGCACTGTTCAACTACTCGCCAGCCAGCACCCCAACCTTGCTGGGCACCCCCAAAATGCCTCTGCCAGCCCTTAGCATCTCCACACACAGCTGTGGCCAGCTCGGCCAAGTGCACAGTGTTAAGAAAGGTGGGTGAGGATCCCATCTGCCTTGCAGTGATGCTCCAAGGCATCAGTGGCGACCATCTCTTCCCAGGGATGGACACTGCTCCAGCAGCAGGGGTGTTCCCTGTCTGCTCTTGCCCTTTTTGCTTGGGGAAAACAGGAACAATGTTGTTCTTTTAGTCCCTTTCAGGCAGTGAAACAAGTGTGTTTTCCCCGGCTTTGGAGGAAGACCAAGCCCAGATATTGGGAGTGGTGGCCTGCCCTGCCCCATTGCTGGTGGGGTGGAGTTGGCACCACTGGGGACGGTGAGGTGGCGTGGTGATGAGGGACGCGCTGAGCTCTCTTGGTCATTGCAGAGGATGGAATGCTGGCAGCATCAGTGCCAGGGCGCATCGCTATCCCGGTGGGACTGGCCAGCCACCATCTCACAGCAGCCCAAGCAGCAGCTGCCTCACAGGCAGTGGTGCTGGAGCAGCTGCGGGAGAAGCTGGAGACAGGGGAGCCCCCGGAGAAGAAGATGGCCCTGACAGCGGAGGAGCAGCAGCGGCTGGTGCAGCATGCACTTCAGCACAACCTCCTGGCCGTGGCCTCCCAGTTCCCCATGAACGTCAAGATCTCCAACCGAGGTAATGAGATGCAACACCTCAGCCTTGGTCATCCCCTTCCCTGGCACACGAGGTGGGAGCAGCAGCAGCAACTGGAGAGGAGTATGGATGCCCAGAGGGACTGGGTCCCAGCTTATCTGTGTGCGACAGGTTCTTGTTTCTGTTTCGCTTAACACTCATATTGGTATTTCCTTTCCCCAGATGACAGACAGGAGACCGCATTGAACCTGTCCACCAACGGCATTAGCAGTATCAACATGTCAATAGAAATAAATGGAGTTGTCTACACAGGTAAATAGAAGGGCCGCTTGGCCCGTGTAATTGCGGCCGGGAAATCCAATAACTTATAGCCACTGCCTGGCCAGCAAGTCCTTCCTTCAATCTGATGTCTTTACTATAAAATCCATCGTAATGAAGTGGCAGGGCTTGGGGAGAGGGGGCAGGAGGAGGAGGGGGTTGACAAAGATGGAAATTGGCCCAAAGCAGGTGCTAGCAATGAAGGGCTAAAGTGGGGGGTGAATGGATGGACAGATGACGGACTCTGGCTGAGAAGTGACCCTGCACCTAGGGTCATTCCACACCCCAGCGTCCTGAAGGCAGGGCTTCGATTTGGGGTCACCCCAATGCTTGTGTACTCAGAGGGTCTCTGGCTGGCTGTGGGGCTTGGCTGGTTGCAGAGCATGGTGCAGGGAAAGATGTTGGGGTGCTTTGCTGGAGCCGAGGATCCTTTTGGGGTGCCAGTGTGCACCAGCCCAGCTCAGCAGCCCATCCCATGCCTCCAGATCCAAGCCTGTCCTGAGACACCCCACAATTAAAATCAATGGCTTTGCCTTCAGAACTTAAATATTTGAAGAGATCGAAAGGTCAGGGCTAAGCATCATGTGCCAAATGGGCTCTTGGCCACTCCACAGGCTGTGCCAAGCAGGCGAGGATGACCAGGCTGGGGGAGACACCACAGGTGTTGAGAGAGGGCTGGAGTGCCCATGAATCTTGGTCCCACACTTCCCAGCCTGGATGCTGGGGGCCAGGTGAGCAGATCCTCCAACCCTGGGCTTGCCCTAACCTGCTTGTTTTTGTCCCCCAGGTGTTCTGTTCGCCCGCCGACCCTCAGCCACCCTGGCACCTGGTGGAGGGAGCACCCAGACCCGTCTGCACCCCATGCCTGCCCCAAACCCTCTGCTCCCAGCCTCCTCTCAAAGCCACACTCCCACTAGCGCCTCGCCGTAAGGCAGACGTGCCCCCACCCTGAAAGCAGCTGGGGGTGCCCAGGATCTAGGGGCTGAGTTGTTGGACCCAGCTGGGCCACCAGGGTGGGATGGGGGACCCCAAAGGTGCCTCTTGTTGCAATACTGAGCTGTGTCCATGCGAGGCTGTGAATACCCATGCGGGCCCTTTTGTCCCTTACCCCTCGTGTGCCCTCTGACACACAGACACAAACACACACACACACACGTTCCTTCCCAAGGCACCACCCCCCCGTACATCTCCTGCTGCCCTGATGCCTGGGGGACCCCCAGGACCTGCATGCTGCATCCCCTACATCCTGCAGCCCCTAACCCACCTCAATGCACGCGCTGCTGCCCCTGTACACACCTCAATGCATACACTGCATCCCCTGCACACACCCTTGATGCCCACATTACCTCTCCATCCACACCCTCCGTGCAAACACTGCAGGCACGATACTCTGCAACCCATATAAACCGTCGCCCCTATACTCAGCAGCCCCTAGATATATATATATATACTGCACCCCCCACCCACTGCAGACACCCCTACCCAGCCCTCCTGCGCTGCCTGGGCTTGCTGCCCCTGCCCTGAGACACCCCCAGGGTGGTGGCATCTCAGCCCCCCAGGTCCTCAGCTCAGGGGGATCACCCTGGGGGGGGCTAATAATGGGGATATTGGTGGGAATGGTGGGGATGGAGCTTATTGGGGTGGGGCTGGGGTTGAGGGTTAATGTTGGGCTGGGGGTTGTTGGTGGGGGGAGGGCAGGAAGGCCCAGCAGAGCCCCCCCACCACCAAAGACTGCCTGGGTGCCAGAGTCCCCTGATGGATGACAGGGAGACACAGGGCACTCCGAACTACCTCGTTGGGGCTGGGCGGGCGCCTCCTCCACCCGCTTGTGCCCCAGGGTGCCAAAGCAGGTGAGCGTGGAGTGATGCTCACCTCTACCTCAGCGCAGGGGGCTCGGCATCGCCGGCTTGTTCCCCGCACTCCCACTGCAGCCGTGCGACTCCATGTATCTATTAAAGGAAACGAATTTCTGAACCAAACCGGTGCTGAGGGTGGTATGCAGGGCATGGTGCCACCCACCAGGCTCCAGGGCCCAGTTTGGAGGTGCAGGACACCCCAATAGCCTGTGATATCCTGGGGTAACAGCTGTAGTGCCTGAGGTTTCACAGCCCACGTCATGCTTGCCTCCAGCTCAGTTTCTGGGAGCTCTGAGTTGCAAACAGGTGCCCTACGCCCACCAGAGCCCTCAGACATGGGCTGGATCAGACACAGCACCAACTCCAGCTGTGCCAGCCAGGCTGTGGGGCTGCTTGCCCTCACAAGCCCCCAGTGGCAGCTCACCCACGGGTGGGGATCTCGTTAGGCTGCCCTGTGCCAGAAAAGGAACGTGGCCCTGGAGCTGCTGAGACCATGACCATGGCGCTGTGAGGGTGCACTTGGCGAGATGCCAGCAGTGCTGGGCCACCCTGGTGCTGGATCAGAGGACACATGTGACCATGGTGGAGCTAGGAGGCACACACATATGTGGGTGGTCACTTGTGCTCCCTGGTACAAGCTCAGTGGCATGCACACTCACACTGTCACGCTCAAATGCGCACGTGTGGACTTCCACACGTGTGCAGCCACCTATACATTGGAAGAGGCACAGGGGACTTCTGTGGGAACAGACACTCCATCCAGAAGCAACCACGAAGACAGATTCCCTGGCACTCAAGGGGACAGAAACTCCTGTTTGAAAGTCCCCCGCTGAGGCCAGACTCAGACCCCTGGGGATACCCCAAACCTCCCGAGGACAAGCCACAGTTCCTGAGGTACAGACCCAACCCAGCCCTTCGAGGACACCCCCCAGTCCTCCGGGAACAGCTCCAGTCCCTCAGGGACAGCCACAACCCAGACTCCCGCCGACATCCCCGGTGCGGATTCGCAGGGCGAGGGGACACACCCAGCCCTCCGAAGGCAGCCCCAACGCGGACCCCCGAGCCCACCCGGGCAGCGCTGTCGCTGTCCAGGGTGCTGCAGCAACGCTGCCCGCCCCTGACCCAGCCTCGAGACACGGGAGTGACACGAGGGATGGGGGTGTCACGCTGAAGACATGCTCAGGACATGGGGGTGACACGGAACCCTTGTAGAGGACCGCTGGTCTGGCAGGTCCACCCCTGCAGTCTGACCACTGGGGTTGGGGGAAGGTTCATGAACAAGGGGTATATGTGTATGGAGGGGGGGGTGTTGTTTGTGAGTGTACCAAGCAGAGCTGGAGTGGGATTGATGCAGCCTTAATTGGGGTCTTGTGTCCCTTGTCACTGCTGTGAGGTGTTGGCCACAGCTCATCGAGCACCACAGCCCCAGGGAGCCGGTAGGGCACATGCAGGCCTGCGTCCCCACTCATTACCACGCTCAGAGGGTGATGTGTGTTTCCATGCTCCCTGGGGAGCTTGGGGACACAGCTGCTGTCACCTGAGTAACCAGCCGTGATTGATGCCTGCTTCCCCATGTCCTGCAGGGACTGTAATTGAGCAGGAGAGAGAAGGCGGAGGATGAGGGGACAATCCAGCCCAGCTGACAGAGCACTGGATCCAGCTTCAGCGCTGGGCCAGGGGCAAGTGGTTGCATCAGTGTGTCCCTGCAGGCTGCAGGGATGGGGCAGTGGTCAAAGGCTCTCATTCCCAAGGAGCAGGGAACAGACTCCGTGTGCTGGGCTATGGGCAGACAGTGCTGTAGCTGCAGCTCTGTTCCAAGGTTTGCAAACTGGTTGGGACTCTAAAGGGTGGATGGGGACAGTTCCAAAGCCCCCAGTGCTTGAGTCCCAGGACTGCCTGAGTTTGTCACCTTGATGCCTTTGCAGGCTACCTAAAAACGGGGGCCAGACAAAATTAAGGGAATAAAAAGCAGTTATATTTATTGAAGGGCCTTTAGGTACATTTAGGGCAGACAAAGCCCCCCCAGGAGCTACACCCGAAAATGGACCACGGGTCATGGGTTTTCATACTTTTATAAGTTTACTCCATTTGTGTATTGGGGGTTAATCTTCCAGTTACAGCTTCAGATAATGAAGTCATTTACCACAAGTTTGCTCCTCCCCACCTCACTTTTGTTTACATTTCTCGGAGCCTGAGACAGTGAGGTGTCCTTGATTCCCAGGCCTAGAGAGGAATTGTTGTGTCTGACCAAAATGGGAACGCAGTAGTAAACACTCTATATGGAGTTTAGAGTTCTACACTAGAGAGTCACAGGATTACAAATATATGAAAAATATAAAAGCTAAAATCCTAAGGCATCAACTTCAGGGTACTGGCTGGTGTGAGACCCTCTAGTACAGGCATTTGTGTATTTGGGGCATTGCCCATCATCTACCAGGTCACGGTAGAGCTGGTACCCTCTAAGCACAGACCATCACTGTGTGCACAGCCCCTGCCCCACCCCTGCAGCCCCCGGCCCCTTCTGCAGCCCCCGGGCACTTCTGCTAATGAAGCCATTTCTATTTGTCGCCTTTGTGGAACAAAGCTCAGCTCTTCCCCTCTGAAGATCCCAATTATCGATCCCTGGGAAGAAAAGGCAGTGCACGTGGAGCCTCAGCCTTCTCCTGCTGCCTGAGTGCTCTGCACAGCTCCTGCAGGTGATCTGGGGGGGCATAGGGGCTGCTGGGGCACTGGGCCACCCCACAGCTCCCTCCTGCATCCTGGTAGGCCTGTACAATGCTCAGCAGGAACATATCTGTAAGGACAACGATTTTTCAGGGCACAGTGGGTTTAGCTTTCAGCAAAGGGCAATGGAACAGTTCCCTCAAGCCATCCAGCCCACTTTACCAGCCATGTTAGCAAAGTACCTGCTATTAGCAAATGGGTTTTATCTAAAAGAGTGGCCTGGAACCTTGACTTGGTGTTCCCTGGTGCCTGGGGTATGGCAGTGCAATACCCAGCCCCATGTTCATCCTGGCACTGCTGAAGGCATTTGTACATGACGGGGCAGTGGCAGGCTGGGATATGGAGAATGACATCAGAAGGTGCTTTCCAAATTCACAGAATCAAAGAATTATCAGGGCTGGAGATCACCCAGTCCAACCCCCCTGCCAAAGCAGGGTCACCTGGAGCAGGTGACACAGGAATATGTCCAGATGGAGTTGGAATATCTTCAGAGAGGGAGCCTCTACAACTTCCCTAGGCATCTGTTCCAGTGCTCTGCCACCCTCAGCATAAAGCAGTCCTTCCTTCTGTTTTAGCTTATGGCCATTGCTTCTCGTCCTGTCACTGGGCACCACAGAAAAGAGTCTGGCACCATCCCCTCTGACACCTGCCTCTGAGATGTTTGTATGCGTTAATGAGATCCCCTCTCAGTCTTCTCCACACTGAAGAGGCCTGGCTCCTGCAGTCTCTCCTCAGAAGAGAGATATTCCAGACCCCAGATCATCTTTGTGGCCTCTGCTGGACCCTCCCCAGTAGCTCGTTTTTCTTTTGCTGAGGAGTCCAGAACAGGACACAGCACTCCAGATGTGGCCTCAGCAGGGCTGAGTAGAGGGGGCAGGATCATCTCCCTTGACCTGCTGGCCATACTCTTCCCGATGCACCCTAGGATACTTCTTGCTCTGCAGTTGGGAAACCCTCTGGACTTTTTTCTGTGGCAGATGCTGCCACTATCAATTAATTTCCTCCCTGTCAGAGATCTGTGTAATTCTGAGCGCCAGCTGAAGGCAGCAGCACAGCTGGGGTTGGCTGCACCATTCATTAGTGCTTCTCTTCTTCATGAGTGTCACCTGTGGCAGTCGATAAGAGAAAGGTGAATGCGGGCAGACAGAGGCCTGGGGCAACGCCTGCGGCAGCCTCCCAGATTTCAAAGGGCCTGCATCCACACGGATCGCTATATCAATTCCTTTTAATACATCCGAGCGTCTCTTTCCTGGAGGACCACGCCGGAATGAAGCGGCCATCGACCTCCCTCCCGGGCGGCGAGAGGGCTGCACGCCTCCCTCTGCAGTGCAAATCGCCATCGACCGCCCCGCATCCTCTGAGAGGGGCTCCGCTCGGCCAAACGCGGCCTCCCCTCCCGTCTCCGTGGCAACCGCGGTCCTTAGCAACGCGCCGCCATGGCAACCGCTGGGGCGCGCCGGAAGTGAGGCGCGGCCGCTTCCGTCCGGCACGAAGATGGCGGCGGGCGCTGCGGAGCTGCGGCGGCTGCAGTGGCGGCTGGAGGAGCTGGAGCAGCGCGTCGGCCTCAGCGGCGGGGGCTGCGGGCCGCGAAAGGTGCCGGCGGGGAGCTGCGGAAAGCGGCCGGGGGCCGTCTGGCGCGGCCCGGCGGGGTCTGGGCTGCCGCAGCCCGGCGGGGCCTGACAGCCCCGTCCCCTCCCTCTGTGCCTCTGCAGGTGGCGGACGAGCTGGTGAAGGTGCAGGTGGCGCTGAGCAATATCGCCGGCAAGAGGGAGAGGATCAAAATACTGTTTAAGAAAAGTGAGCTGTTCTCGCGGAGTGGGAGGAATCGCGGGGTGCGGGAGGGGGGACCTCTAAACCATTTCGTTGCTCTAAACAAAAGCACCTTCCCTTTCCCCACACCTGTTTATTTTTTGGCTTTTATTTCCAGTCTTTGGCACAGAAATAAGTAACTGAGAGAGGTTTTTGTGCTCGGGATCCTTCAGCTCAGCAGTCGGGAGTGGGAAACGGGCCGCTGCAGCCTGTTATTTGCTCAATGTCCATCTGCTCGTTTCAGTGCCAGGATTTGCTCTGCCTGAAATGCAGCCTCTGAAGGGTTGTTGAGCATGAGCTCCTGAAATTAATTCCTGCACGCTTGGACTTCTTGGGTGTGCTGAACTAGCTCTGCCCTCTGTGTGTGGTGGGAGCAGTAAGGTTCGCACTCAGTGGGCAGATCTGGGGAGCTGCCTCCAAACTGGGGGGTACTTTGTCCTGCAAAGCTGCCTGTTGGCCAGGTTTTGCTGTGTGTTGTCACAGGAGGGGCAAGAAGAGTTGTTGTGGTCCAAGTCTGCAGTGGCTGCCCAGTATGAAAGCATAAGCCTGTATTCGGGGATGATTTTAAGGACCAGGGTGGGAGACTGTTGGCTAGTTTTGTCCTGAGGGTGAGAGAGAGCAGATTTCACTCACCTTTGGTTTTGTTACCCAGACAAAAAGCAAGATTTGCAGTTGTCCCTAACGCGCTGGTTTCCTGGCTTGAGCCATTTGTCAGTTCTTGGTCACAGTGTCCCAAAGTCACATAGAAGTTATTGAATCCGGTGGGGGGGAAAAAAGGTAGCTAAGTGAGCAGTGTTTGCAAAGTAATCTGATACACAGCGGGAGGGGAAGCTGCTCTTGTGAATGCCATGACATCTCCCCTCCTTTTTGTCTCCAAACCTGTTTATCCCTCCAGTTGAAGATGTAATAAAATACCTTGACCCCCAGTACATTGACAGGATGGCTGTTCCAGATGCTATGAAGCTGCAATTCATCTTGGCAGGTATGGCGTGAAACGAGGGGAAACAGGAGGCTTTTATAGCACTGCAAAAAAGTGTCCTTTACCTGAGATGGATGGGGATGGATTTCTTTTTTCGGTTGTAAAGACGTGGCACGACACGCCCCATGGAGGTATCAGAGGGATGGTTTGTACAAGGATGTCTGTCACCCTCAGTGCTCCCTTGTGCACAGCCACGCTGCAGTTTTATCTGCTGTGATCTCTCCCGTATTGATCCTTCACTTTAGCCCCAAATTAATCAAAGGCTGGTAGGAAAAACTGCAGTTAGAATGGTTTCCTCACCCCACTTCCAGTATTCTCCAGGCTGTGACAAAAATAAAAGACATTTGGGTGTATTTCAACCCACCCTACCCCTGTCCTCCTTTGACCCAAGGATTTTGATCAACCTGTGATGGTATAGTCTGTGAATTTCATAGAATCATGGAATGCTAAGGGGTAGAAGGGACCTTAAGGACCATCCAGTCCCAACCCACCCTGCCATAGACAGGAGTACCTTCCCAGCCTGACCAAGTTGCTCAGAGCCCCATCCAGCCTGGCCTTGAACACTGCCAGGGATGAGGCATCCACAGCCTCCTGGGCAACCTGTGCCAGTGTCTCACCACCCTCACAGTAAAGAATTTCTTCCTAATATCCAGCCTAAATTTCCCGTTTTTCAATTTGTACCCATTATTCCTTGTCCTATCATTACAACTTGCTGGAGAGTCTCTTGCATGAAATTGGTGTGAGTTAAGACCCAGGGACGAGCAGCACAAAATTGTAAATAAAATTATGAACAAGCCCCTTTCCGTAAAGACAGATCAGCTGGAAAAGTGAACACTATTTGTGAAAAGTCAAAGCAATGTTTTGTGTTTACTGATGTTGCTTCTTGTCATCCCCCCCTGCCCCAAACCAGAGGAACAGGCTATTCCTGCCCGTGCAGCCCTTCTGGAGCAGGTGAAGAACCTCCAGCCCATCTTGGACAGCACCAGTATCCAAGGTATGCATGTTCTCCTGCAAGCTGGAGCTGCAAATGCCACCTGTTGAGATGTAGCCTGTCCTGTTTTCTTTCTTCTCTGTTGAGCCTGAGACTAAAGAAGAGGACAGCTTAGTGAGAGTAAATTTGGTACAGACTTGGTCTGCTCCTGCCTCATGCTGCTCCAGCCTCCCTTGCAAGGTCAAGGAGGTGATAGAGTAGCTGTAAAGCAGACTAGAGACAGCAGTGTGGCAGAGAGGGTGGAGCCTGGCAGGTCATTCCTTCCTCTGAGCTCTTTTACATCTGGAACATCCCTGGTCCTGGCATAGACAGAGATGCCTTTTCAGCTGCTATCCAGGTAGTTTACTCCGATTTAGTTCTTGAGTAACCCTTGCTGTGGCCATCCCTGAGCTCGTGCCATGTGCAGGGTAGTTAAGTAGTTTTTTTAAAATCCTGTGTGAGGTTTATCTGTAGTGTGGGGCACTTGCGCTCAGTGAGTGGAGTTCTGCGATGCTGTGCTCATGGAGGAGGACTAGTCTTTATTTTGGGGGCTATTCCCATATGCTGTGGAACAACCCAAACTGGTTTCTCCTTTGCGCTTCCAGCGGTTCCTGACCATGCAGCCAAACTGCAGCGGCTCTCACAGATCCACATACAGCAGCAGGTACCGTAAATATTCCTACTAGTAATGACTAGAAGGGCATAGGAACCTTTTGCCAGTGGCTGTACTGACACCCCTGTATTTGCAATTGCTTGAATTGCTCACGCCAGTTTTGCAATCAGAATATGCATACTACAGTCTTAGAGAAGTTTAAGTACTCCGAGGGGAAAAAGGAGCCAGGATTTCTGTCAATTGAGTCCAAGCTGGAAATTTGCCTACCATAACCCTGCTCAAAACAGAGCTTTCAGTGACACGCAGTAAGTGGCAGTGGGTTTAACCATCTTGAATTCCCTCTTTTCCTGAGACACTGAGGTGAAGCATTGCACTCCTCCAGTGTCCTGGTCTCTGGAACGTTGTTGACACTGTCACCCTGTCCCTTCACCCTTTCCCTCCCTATATGAGCACTCCTGGAGCTGGCAGTGAGTAGTCTGGGCAGTTCCTAATGGTCTCTTTCAGCATTTTGCTGTGAGTTTCTGTTCTGGGCCAAGCAAAGCCTGCATACTGAGGAGAGGCAGGCAGCAGAGCAAGCCTAGGGGCTTTGGTGCTTCATGGCACCAGTATTGGTGACCCTTCTCTTGATTGTGGAAACCTGTCCAGCTGCAGTGAGCACCCACAGCCAGGGCCTGAGCACTGATCTCAGTGCTGGCTTTGGAGGAGTTTCCTGCCATGCTGTCAGGGACTAGGAAGGGAGAGATGTCCTTCAGCCTATTTATTGCTCATGCACTGCGGCTCCCCTCTTCACAGGAGAAGCGTCATGATCTCACTGACAGTGTCAAGACACTCCTTGAGGACTACAACAAAATGGTATCCTTTGAGCTTCTGGAACCTGGAACAGCTGAATGGACTCCTTCCCTCTGGGCTGATCCTGTTGGATCTCCAACCCTGGGTTTAACAACCTTTCTGATGTGGTGACACCTGTGTCCCTGTCCTGGCTTCGTAGGATCCCAGTGCTGAGGCACATCCCAAAACCACAGTGCGTAGGGAAGCTGTGTAGAAAGCCCTTGCATGGCAGTGGTATGTGGTGTTCACAAGTGCCTCCTGGACTCCCGTGGGTGTTTGGTGCTGTGCAGTGGCTCAGCCACTGGGTGGTTTGAATCCATGTAGGCTTTCAACAGTCTGGTGCCCTGGGCCTCTCCCAAGGAATCAGGATTGTAGTGGTGCTGTCAGGATGCTCTGACCTTGGTTTCTTCCTTGCAGTTTGCACATTACTTTCCTTAAGTGTCACGTCCAGACCTTGCTTCTCTCCAAGCAGTTTGTGCAGTGGAATGAAATCTTGACGCGTCTGGAAGCGGCCAAGCAAGCGAAACCTGTGGCAGAGTGATGGCAGAGCTGGGAGCACAGCGTGCCTAGGGCCCCTGTGGCTCAGCTTGCATCCTGCTGGTCCCAGCTCCTTCCCGCTTGGTGCGAGCATGCTGGAGTGACACGGCGGGATCCTGGGGCACCCAGCTCTGCACAGAGCTGTGCCAGCCCCCAGTCGAAGCCACACTGCTCCTTAATCTTTCACTGTTTGCAAATCTTGAACTTCGCTGAAATGCATCTCAGTTTTAACATATTTAAAATCCCCTTTCTGTTCTTACTGTGGGCCATAGTAAAGTCCTGGAACGCTAACTGGGTTGTCTGTCTCTCCCTCGGTGTGAGGACTGCTCCTGGCACAAACTGGGGATTTTTCCCCAGGCAGTGATCTCTTGGCAGCCTCCAGGAGATGGCCAGTGGTTCCGTTCTGCCTTGGGCCAAGGGCCAGTAAATTCCTTCCAGTCCCACAGTCTTCCATAGACTGTGACCCACACTCTTCCTGTTCGTGTGAGTTGCCTGTGCCCAAGGGAATCTGGTCTCATGGAGCTTTTCTGCCTTGCCGTTCTTTCATCTCTGTGCTGAGAGCAGAGGTCTCAGCAGCTTTTGGTTTTATCCTGCCTCTGCTTTCCTGAGGCTGCTGCAGGTCAAAGCCCGTGCTGGCTCTTTCCCTTTTCAGAGATGGGCACAAGCCATGCTTTGCCTGGTCTGGCTGTAGCCTGGAGTTTCCAAGGCCATGCTTTTGCAAGGGTCTCAAACCCTTCAAGTTGGTGAGACACTGACCAGCTGAGTGTGATCTGGGAGTCCTGCAGGAATGGGGCAGAATCCTTACAGGAAATTCAGAAGTGTACTCTCTCCCTGATCAGCAGCCTTGCAGGTTGTCAAACCAGAGGGCGGGCTGCAGGCCTGCGGAAAAGCCCCAGTCCCTCCAGATGCCTGGGGAGCTCGGGTAAGGGTGAGAGCTCACGCACGCCCTTTCGTGGGCGCGCACTGGGACACAGTGGCTGTGCCCGGTGGAGGGACAGCTGGATGTGCCGGCGGGAGCTGGGACTGACCTGGCCCCGCTCCTTAACCCGGGACCGGGCGGTGGGCGGGGCCGCCGGTAGCCCCGCCCTCTGTCCCGCCCACTCAGTCAGGTGATTGGCGGGGCGTGGCCCCGATGCCGAGCCCAGCCCACCCGCCTCGCGCTTGCGCGCGCCCGGCGTCGGCCGCCATCTTGTGTCGAAGGGCGCGCTGGGGCGGCCGCAGGTGAGCGAGGGTCCCGCACGCCCCACACCCCGCCGGAGCATCCCTGACTCCCACCGCGGCATTCCCGCATCCCACTGCGGCGGCTCGGCTCCCCCCGGGCCGCAGCCCGGCCTCCCGGGCCCCCAGGCACCGGTGGCGGCGGCGGCCGTGCGGGGGTGCGGGCCTCGTGTGCTGCCAGGGTTCGGAGCGGGGGCTCCGCGATGCCGTGTCCCTGAGGAGGATGGGCTGCGGGGTGCTGAGTGCAGCGGGACTCAGGAGCCTGCGGGTAAAAAAGTACTGCGACGTTCAGCATCTTGGGCTGTGCGGTGGGGACGTGGAGTGCCCTGCACAAATCTAGCAGACTTAGGTCAGGATGGCACCTCTCTTGGCAGAGGCGGCAGCTGTGAGACCTGACCTTTCTGTCTTTCCCTCGAGGAAACCTTTTTTTGTTCCTGCAACCCCTGAGTTACCATTTGCCTTGTGACATGCAGTGTTTCACCCTCAGCTGGGCTGGCCAGGTCCCCATGAGCCTGTTTCTGTAACACGAGGTGCTGCATGTAAACTGTGCTTGAATTCATCCTGTGCATGTTCTGGTGCAGCTGTGGCCAGCATCCCCTGAGTTCTGTTCTCAGGCACCCCAGCTCCCTTATTTGTTCTGTCTTCTCTTGAGATACAGTAGTGTTTTTCACGTCACCCTGCTTAGGCCCACAACACTAACACTGTTTTTTCCACAGGCTGCCTGCCAAGGCTCAGGCTGCCCTGCGGTAACATTCATATTGTAGGTATGTCCTTAGGAGGACGGGGCTAATCTTTTGGTTATGCCTTTCCAGGATTCCCAGCCCTGATAGTTCAGAGTGCCCTTCGGAGGAAAGGTTGTAGCTAAACTGTGGTGAGAATTTCTTCGTGCAGCAATTATGGTGGACTGAGTGTTCATGGGTCTGTTTTCCCTTTCAGCACTGCAGAATGGAGAACTATAAGAAGACCAAAATTGTGGAGAAACCTTGTCCTCTTCCTTTCACTGATTTGCCCGCTGATATTATTGAAATGAAGGTGAAGGACGGGAGCAAAATTAGGAATCTGATGGGCTATGCCATGAGCAAGATGGAGCAGGACTCGGTGAGGCAGATTCTTTTCACTGGCTCAGGCAAGGCCGTCAGCAAGACCATCACCTGTGTGGAAATCATGAAACGAAGGCTCAAGGAGCTGCACCAGATCACCAAAGTGCTCTTCAAACAGATTGAAGAAATCTGGGAACCCATTGTGCCTGAGGCAGGTCTTGATGCCTTGACAGTGAAGAGAAACATTCCTGCCATATGTGTCCTACTCAGCAAAGATGCCTTGGATCCTCAGGAGCCAGGGTACCAGGCTCCAGGATCTTTCGATGCCTTCTGGACTGAGACACTGAAAGCAGAATCGCAGGGCCAGATGAAGAGGAAGCAGGGTGGAGGCCGGGGAGCTGGCAGCACAGGAAAGCACCCTCGCTCCACCGGGGGAATGCCAGGGGGGCCCTGAGGCGGCAGCACGGCGCGCAGTTCGGGGGAGCTGCGGAAACCAGCCCAGGGCTGTGGCTGCACAGCTGCTGCTGAACACGGGGGCTCGCAGAGGTGTGAGGGGAGGGCAGGAGGAGTGGACTGTTATAACTGGGTGTGATCGTAGCTGTCTGAAAATGTGTTTTGACAAGATCCCTTGCCAGAGGCTGCCAGACTGTACTCCTTTGGGGTTCGTGGAAGACGGGAATTGCCTCTGCTTGAGCAAGAACTGTTGGTGTGCTGTCACTGAGCCCCAGTGAAGGGCTGCTCCCCCAGCAAGGTTTCAGGTGCCTGGGGGTGCAGCAGCCCGGGCAGTGGGACAGACGCCTGCCTGTGTGCCAGGTGCAGGTTGCTCTGACCAGGACAAAGGGGAGACAGGACCTGATGTGGAATCCCCTGGCAGCTGCCAGCATTGCCAGGGCTCACGAACATAGACAGCAGGGCACAGGGCTGGGCCAGGCATTTCTGTGCCTGAAGAGTCTTTCTGCTGAGCGTGTCGGGGGGATTGAATGTAGGACTGCCAGGATGTAGCTCCGTCTGGCATCATGTGCACGTAGCTCCCTTTGGCTCCGTGGAGCCTGTGGTCGCAGCTCTCTCTCCAAACAGACAGAAGTCGACTCATGTTGTAACCAGCCTGAAATCCTGTGGCTCTGTGGCTGTCCTGGGGTGGTGATAGTGGGAAGCTCCAGAGGATCCTGTTCTTTCCCCTTTCTGCTCCTTGATAATGCACAAAGATGGCTTTAAAATAAAAGTGTAACTTCATGTAACTTGGAAATTTGTCATGTCTTCCTCATCCCACTGGAGGTCACCCTGTAAGCGTTGGTGGTGGGGCTGCGGCTGCTGGCTGAAGCTCTGCTCTTCAGCCTTCCTGCTGCTCTGCGTCTGTTCCGCTCGTGACTGTAAATGGACCCTGATCCAAAGGGAGGTTAATATCCAAATATTAACCTCCTTTTACATCCAAAATAGATCAATGTTGTGGGTTTTTTTCTGTGAAGCTTTTTGCTCTTTTTTTCCCTCTTTTAAACTAGCTAGAACTGCAGCCTGAAAAAGACTCGTCCTGAACTCGGCTGAGTGAAGCAAAGGACAGAGCATCTTTTCTTGTGCAGTAGTTCCCCTCCTGGAGCAGGTCTGGTGAGTAATTCTAGGCAAGACAGACGGGCTGTTCCTGTGACAGGCCGAGCTCTTGCCTGACCCCTGCTCACACGGTGTCCTGAGCACTCCCTGTCCTGCACGCTCTTCCCGTGTCCCTGCCTGTGTAGTGAGCTCCAGCTGGACCCAGCACGCTGCACTGTCAGTTAAAGGGTGACAGTACAAGCGTTTAAAGAAAAGATTTTACCTAAGCAAGGGGGAGCAGGAGAGGTGCAGTGTGTTACCTGTGCAACCCGATGCCTTCAGGCAAGACTCCACCGGCCTGCGCGGTGCGCGGACACCTGCCTCGCATCCAAAGGAGCGCCCAGCAAGCCGGGACTGTGCCAGGCTCACATGCCTCCTCCTCTCCTGGAGGTCTCACTGCTTCCTGCCCCACTTCCTGGAGGTAATCAGGGAACCACTTGGACCTGTCCACTGTGCCAGCACATGTGAGTCCTCAGTATGGGGCAGAGTTAATCTGTTTTATCTTTGTGCTGTTCCCAGCTGCTGCTCCCTTACATCTAAGGAGGAGACTGCTTTTCTTGACTAATTAGCAGATTAGCCATAAATGCCAAGGAAGATGCTCGAGTGTCTGATCAGATGGCTTCTGACATTTCAACTGGCAATGTGTCTGTGTTTACTCGAAACACCCTCTTAGTAGAGAGCCGAGAGCCTGATCCTCAGGCAGCCTGTGTAACCCTCCCTCATGGCTGTGGCACGTTTAAAGCTGCCTCATCAGAGCTGCAAAGTGATTGTTATTTTTGTTTCACTGCAAGTTATCCTTAGCTGACTTGGTGGCTCTCCCTCAAGGACTGAGCTTTACCTGACCATCACACCCGTGGGTTCGGGTCAGCTGGGAGGTGTCCTATCTTCCTTACAGCTCTGCCACTCACCTATCCTTCAACCGGCTGCCTCTTCTCCCATGGAGCCACACGATGTTGGGATGCCTGGCTGCCACAGACCTCGGTGTCACTGCTGTGCATCTGTGCCACCAGGCATACGTGGGGCCTGGGTGTGGCTTTTCAGAGCAACTGCAGGCGCTGATCCCTGTGGGTCTCTAGGAAGCACCCCAAGGGCCCCTCCTCCTGTCTCCCAGCCATCTCTGTTGGGTGCCACATCTGTGACCTTCACCTAGAGTACCCACCCTTTGGGGTGATGCCGCACACCAGGCTGTCTCTGGCTCCAACGCCTGTGTGGAAGCTGGCAGCTGTGCACCAGGCCAGGCTGCCCTGTACCTCAGTTTCCCCACTGAAAAGGACCGGGAGAAGCCAGCTGTGCCAGTGAAACTGATCTTGCTCGAATTCCCAGGTACTGATTTTCCCTAGATGGCCTGTTCCCTCCTCTCCCTGGGTTATCATGGGGTCTCTGCCCACCCCTGCCTGCCCGTAGCTCTTGTGACCCAGGAAGGACCCCAGCCCAGCCCTAGCAAGCCCATCCTCAGCATCCTTTAGCCCCTAAGTGTGTGGGACCAGGTGCACGTGTGTTCGTGTGTGTGTTTGTGCGTGTGTGCAGGGGCAGGGCAGGCGGCAGCAGCAGGGAGAGGCAGCCAGTGGCCCCCGGGCAGGGCAGGGCAGGCAGCACAGGAGGGCAGGCGCAGCAGAACGCGGACAGGGCTGCACCAGCAGCAGCGGGAGGGCAGCACCGGGGGCAGTCCCGGAGGCAGTACGGGCAGCACCAGGGGCATTATCGGAGGCAGAACCGGGGCAGCACCGCGGGCAGTACCGCGGGCTGTACCGCGGGCAGTACCGGGCCGGGTCCCGAGCCGGGCCGGCAGAGCGCGCGCTGCCCGGCGTTGTCCCCCCCCGCCGCTCACGTGGGAGCCGGGCGAGGGGGCGTGTCCCGAGCCGGGCGTTGGGCCAATGGCAAGCGGCGGGCGGAGGGGGATGGCCAGTGGCGGAGCGGGGGCGGGGCGCCAGCAGGGCCCGCCCCCCGGTGCCGGCGGGAGGGCGCGG
>VWPU01019901.1:0-35274 GCA_013398955.1 Callaeas wilsoni
ACTCGATGATCTTAGAGGTGTTTCCCAACATTCCGTGATTCTGAGTGTACTCACCCTTTGGATGACACAGGACAGAACGCCTTGAACACCTTTCCACCCTCAGCAGTGCTCAGCTGTGTGATGCTGAGCCCCCAAGCCAGCCTTTGCCTAAGCCTTGACAAGTGTGGTTCATAACACAATGCAAGGATGGTCTGATCCTCTGCAACCCTGGCCTCAGCGTGCAACTTGTTATTTTTAACTTTCCATTTCATCCTCTCTGGCAGCGTGCAGAATATTCCCGAAATGCTGCATTGTGTCATGGTTTGCCTTTCCTTTCAGATTCATTTTTTTCTCTCCACAAGAGTGGTAGGTGGTGTTTTGAAGGAGATGGAGGTTTTTCCTTGCTTGCTGCTTTTTTTTCTCTTTTTATAAACAGTGCTTTCTTTGACCTAAATCATACAAACCTCTTATTTTTCAAACTTTTCAGGGGGAGAGCAGGGCCTGTGCATGGGAAGAGAAGGGATGTGCCTTTTCCATCATCACTCTCTTACCACACAGTGGCTGGACAGTGACAGAGCTGGGACTGGTGTCTTTAACTTCTGGGAATGAGTCACAAAGACTCATAGCCTTGAACCTGCAGTGCAGTTTCTCTGGGGGAACCTTTTTGATCCAATTCCCAGAGCCAAGGCAGTTGGGTTATTCCCTGCTGTGTCCAAATCTGGGCATGTCATGGTGAGGGCATGTTAGGTTTCTAATTACCAGCCCCATATTGATAAATTTACACCAGTTCATCTTATTTTCCTGTTTCAGCTCTGACAACCACGTGAGAACAGAACTGGAGAGATTACAAAAGATTTTGCTGTTCTGTATTCATTTAGAACATCTATAAGGGCATTTGGATAATCTTTATTTGTAACTAGGAGAAAAATGCACATTTTGTCAACTTATCTTCAACTCACTGCATGGGACTAGACCTGGGTAGCTGTCCTTCAAATTATTACAAATTTAGGAACTAAAGCACTACATAATGAGCTGAGAATATATCTCTCAGAGTTTACTATTGATTTACTGTCCCAACATTTCTGAGAATTACCCAGTGCATAATCTATAGAACTAAATGATTTCTCTGCGAGGTTGCTGCTATTTCTTAAGGTTTTATCTAAAGCCTTGAGAACTGGTGTTTTTTCCTAAAAGCCATATAAGAATCTTAGTTTTCTTTCCGTACCAAGAAAGTTTCTTGCTACAAGGAGTGCGTAGAAAACTCACAGATGTGAATGTCAGGGAGCAGTGAGGGTGTAAGGACCAGGGAGCTGGGCATGGAGATAACCCTGGCACTGGTCATGCCCTCACTAACAGGGGCTGTTCCCCATGGTTTGAGCACCGGAGGGCAGACCCAGGGGGTTATGGAGTCCATCAGCAGCCCCTGATGGGGCAACGTGGTGAGCTGGGGCCAGGAACCATCCAAGGGGGCCAGAAAGGAGTTTACCAGGTTACTGTGCTCAACAACCCCACACCCAGCATGCCCATTCATACATTTTATGTCCCTCTTAGGCCATATTTACAAGTGACCTGAAGACAATGGATGAGTTAAAATCCAGAAAAATCATGCCCTGAATTTCCTTTGCAGACCATTTACACCCAGCAGCGGCAGGATCAGGGATTTTTCTGTTGAGCTTTCACCACCCTGATCTGTTGGAGACACTCCAAGTTCTCTGGGAAAGGGAAGCTGAGTTAAGCCCATAGAGCTCTTCTTTCCCCGAGGCCTGAAGGCTCAGATGTCCCTTGACTAGACACCCACACCTTCCCAAAGTCTTTTCTCTTTCAGTTTCTCCCCTACTTCCCCATAAAAAGTCTTGTGAAATAACAGGATGTTCTACATCATATAATGTTCCTCTACCCTTCTGTAGGGCAGAGTCGCCTTCATGGGTATCACCCCTGAGACCAGGGGCCCGATGTCTCTCAGGTCAGGTCTGGGGCCTCTCTTGGCTCTGGCAAGGTTATTTGGGTTCATACAGCTCCTCTCCTGCCTTGGAGCTTCTTTTTGCTTATAGAGAGGAGCTTTAATCACATAATCCCACAGAGCAGAGACTCTCCTCTTCTACATCTTCCTTCTCTGAAAATAAAAAATTGCCTCTTTTTTTAGCTTATCAATGTTGAAAACAATGTGGTATGTTTAAATCAGAAGCAGACCACTGTGTCATTGGAATGAGTGGGTAATTTCAGTTACATTCAGTATCAATGTATTTTTCTTTTCTTGGAAAACAGCAACAGAAATAATTTAGTCCACAAGGCCATTGGCAGGGTTCTATCCTGTGGTGATGCCATTAGATAAATACACAAAGGATACATTTGATCCCTTTTCTTTGTTCATTTTTTCCAAAAGCTTCTCAAGCCAAATTATGAAGAAGCTCTCATTGACCTTAATCATGAAATAATGACCCTGTTCTTGACTTTGAGTCCTAGGTGAAGGCGGTACTAATTTTCAGCTCATGGGCCAGGAACTGTAAATTAGGACTCGGCAATATGAGAGTAACTGCACAAATAATTGTAGAGGAGAGAGGTGAAGATTTCCCTAGGAACTCATTCTCTGTAAACCTATAGAATAATATTCAGCTCAAATATGCAACATGAACAGGATGAAGGGAGGTTTTGTGGGGTTTTTCTCCCGTGTCAGACAAAATACACCCAGAAAAACTCCCTTCAAAGCCTGGAACTTACTCTGGCCAGTGAGCAGAACAGCCCCTTTCCTGCCACATCTGGCAGCTTCTGGGCCAGCCTGTGCCATCCCATCACAAACCCGAATCTTCTGTGAGGGTGTTGACCCTTCTCTTGGTTCCTTCTTCCTGGACATCTTCTTTTTAAAAAGTGGAGGTCTTATCTTCCAGAGGTGGGAGAGCTGCACCTGCCTGAGTTTCTGGGTATTGACTTGCAGCTCTGACTCTGAGATGTTCTATCATTGTCAGGTAGCAGAGGACTCCTGATATAATGACAAAGAAAACAGTAAAACAAAACTCTCAATCGCCTGACACTTGAAAAAGTCCCAAAACAATGCCCACAGGATTGTAAAATTCATCCCCAATGGGGCCACTGCCTACTGAATAAAAAATAATTTTACATCTTTATAGTAGTTTTTGACACATCAGATACATCCAGACCTCGAGGGGTGCCAGCTCCAACAGACACAATGTTTTGTTGCTCACAGAAGATGATAAGGGAAAGGCAAACCACAAAGGACAGGCAATTAGCAGCCATAGAAACCATTAGGTTGCTATGATTGCAACAGGGTAAATTCCTGAATTAATTCACAAAGGTAGCTTGTAGATCCCTCTCAGACCCTGTGGGTTTCTTCAGTCTATAACATCAGCAGAGGTCACCCCACATCTTTTTGCTCCTTGCTTGTTACAGGTTCTCCTAGACAATCCTGAAGAGCACCTGTAAAAATGGTTTTCCTCGGAGTTTCTCCGAGTTCTTGCCATGCTGTTTTTTTTAGTAACTCAGAAATGGGAACTTCTGTAACAGGACGGTTTGTTCCTACATACAGAACTTACAAAACATGTCTGTTTTATTTCAAACTCTCAATCCATTCGTCCATATTCAGAAAGCTGCAGCTTGACTTACGGATTCATATCTTGTAGCAGATCAGAGATTTCAGTGGTCCTTCAGCACTTTCAGATTGTTACTCAGCCCGAATTCAGATCTACTTTTCTTCCTTTCCAGTCAAATCTCAAAGCAATGAAAGAACTTCCACAAAACCCCAGAGCTGAGTTTGCCTTGACATGCAGCTGGGAGAAGCCAGAGACCAGGTGCTACTATTGAAAAAGATATTTTCAGGATGCTTTTGGTCCTGATTTAAGAAACCTTTTCTATCCAGGAATGTCACTTCAGCAAGTTTTAAGCACATGGTGAAGCCCTGGAAGTCAGAATGTTTCTGTTCATATGCCTGAGTGTGATCCTGAATCTTGTTCTTTACTGGTGAGAAGGATTCCTTGTGATTGTTTTTTTTCACTGCTCTGCATTTTTCTGTGCTCACTTATACCATCATTTGTTTATCAACAGCCAAGAAAACTTCAGGAAAACTGCAGTTTGTTTAATCACTGCCTTGAGAAAACTGTAAGCTGATCCTTGTATAAATGAGCAGGCACTAGAATTTGCTTTAACAGTTTTCAGTCCCTTTGGTAATGCAGAATTTTTCTTTGATTTTTGCCAAGTGGTTTTTTTTTTACTTAGTGTTTTTAGGTAATCACTATTTAGCTGGCTTATGTTCCTGGATTTTCCTTTTTTTCTCCTTCCCAGGAGATAAACCCAGTAAAATCCTCCCCTACTGAAGTCAGTGGCAAAACTCCCACTGAAGTCAGGGTTTTATTCAGCCAAAGAGCTTCTTGCAAATAAGGTATTTAGATACTGCACTCTGGGGTGATATTCATAAATTTAATGCTGTTTCCTCAAAATAAAAATTCGTGTATGTTAGTGAGCTTCTGTGTGGCTCCCACAGAAACGCTTCTCCTTAAAAACCTATTCACTGTCCTGGAGCTCAATGCTCTCACCAAAATCCATAAGACAGCAGTGGACTCAGCTGCCCTAACTGCTTTACACCATGCCAATAACATCATCAGTGGTTTGAAAAGAAAAATAAACAACAACAAAAAAAAAGGATGAGAAGGCTGCCTTCCTGCCTGGACAGGTGGGACACATTCAGATGCGTTACATTTGGGTAAATCTCAGCCAGACTGTGGTGCCAGCCATAAATTTCTGAATCTGTGGGAGCCTTTCGGGTCCCAGAATCACTGAGATTGGAAGAGACCTCTGGGACCATAGAGTCCAAGCTCTGCCTGATCCCCACCTTGTCCCCGGCCCAGAGCACTGAGTGCCACCTCCAGGCCTTCCTTGGACACCTCCAGGGATGGGCACTCCAAACCTCCCTGGGCAGCCCATTCCAATGCTTAACAACCCTTTCAGTGAAGAAATTGAGGCCGTTTCCTCTCGTCCTGTCCCTTGTTCCCTGAGAGCAGAGCCCAACCCCAACCTGGCTTCAATCTCCTTTCAGGCAGAGAGCAATAAAGTCTCCCCTGAGCCTCCTTTTCTCCGGGCTAAACACCCCCAGCTCTCTCAGCTGCTCCTTATTTCACTCACAGGTGACTTTAATTAGGTACTGACCTTGGAATTACTTCTGCATGACCCAAACTTTGCACTTGGCTCAGGCAATTTTCCAGTGCTGGTCTCAAAATGTCTGCTCAGACCATTGAGCTTCTCTCTGGCCCCAGAGTGAAGATCCCCAGTTCTCCAAAGGCCAGTCCTGTATGAGGTTGCTCTACAGGAAATAATTTGTCCCCCAGCAATGGAAAGTTCAGGTGACAGGGCACAACAGGGACCATTTCCTGCGGCAAGGCTCCCTTTGGGGTAAGTTCTCACATGTTGGCTCAGGGCCTGTTTACCTGTGCTGAAAAAAGTCATTTAAGAAGGAAGCGGAGTTACTTTGTATTTACGAGAACCTCCACCACCGTGGTGATTGTTATTTTTGTGTTATCTAGGTGGCATTAAACAGCCAGGGTTGCATGGACTGTGGTGCTGCTGATTAAAAGGAGCATGCTTAAATTTGAAGAGATTGGGCAGGTTTCAGCTTTGTGTGTCAGTCTTCCACGCAGTCTGGTTGCTCCACGCAGGGACACGCACAACAAGAGGTCTGTGATGCGACCTAACCTTTAAAAAATGACTGCTGAGTTTGAATATCTCTGTGCCTCCAGGCCCCTGTGGGCAATGCTCAATACATCCTGCAAATTATTCCTCTTAAAGGTGTCTCTGGATAGGCATCCGGGAGGAAAAGGCACACAAAATCATAGGTCAGCTAGCTGAGACCGGGAACTGCAATTAGAGCTGTGCGTTCTCACACATGCCAACGTGCACAGACAGAGATCTGACTGCAGGTCTCACTGCAAAGCAAACAGGTAAATTCTACTTATTGTTCAACCGTATGCCAAACCTACATAAAATGTGCCTAATTATGCTACATGAGCTCTAAAAATAAAATATTAAGGTGAAATACTACCGTAGTCTTTATACAAGTACTTCAAATGGAATACATAACACAAAATATTGATTCAAGAGGGGTTGGCATATTGAAAATCAAATGAGTTTTTGCCATTGCTGAGAGCACAGAAGCCCAGTGTAATCAGCCTGTTCAACTAATCATTACAGCAGTGCTGTTTGTGGCACTCCACTTAACAGTCTGTCAGCAATTCTGTGGAAAAACTTATTTTCCAGGGATTTTTATTTCAGCCATAAAAGGCTGCTCCGATGTGAAATTAAAAATACATACAGAAATGTGAAAGAACAGAGCTCCCCTCCCCTCCACACAAGTGACTTTTGAAAAGGTTTGATGCTGGGTCACCAAGGACAGCAAGAATTTTGCCTTTTATGTCAGTAGGAGTAGAATTGGGATGAAAGGGTCTTCTAGTGATTAATTGCAGTCAACAGGAGCTTTGCTTTTGACCTTAACTGAGCTTAGTTTTGCCAATATGTTTTAATCAGCACTGTATGGGGAGCTCTGAGATGCCTCTTGGAGGGTTTTTTGCCTAAAATCATTGTTTCCCTCTCTGGTACAGCCCTTGGAAAAAGCTCTTCTGATGTGAGCCTTTAGTCAGTGAGGGCTAATGCTGCAGCCCGGGTTTCAAGTCCAGTGAAACTGGAAAATGGAAAGTCCATTTTCCATGCCAAAATGGAGCTTTTGCACCAGAGTGTTTAAAAAAGCTGAAAGCTGGCACCAGAGGCAGCAGGCTTCAGGGCAGGGGAGTAATGTATTAGTTTGAACGCTCCTGACTACTCTGCAAGATAAGATTTGACACTCAGCTGGACCAGATCCTGAGCAACCTGCTCTGATCTTGATGCTGGAACTGACTGGTGGGGGTGGAGGTTGGAGCAGGAACCTCCTGAGGTCCCTCCCCACTTCCATTATTCTGTGTCTCTGGGAAGTTTTGCAAGACTCTGCAACCTCTGCTGACACAGAGGGCTGGTCAGATCCCAGTTTAGGGTCAGCTGAAAGGATAAAACTTCCTGTTTAAGACATCTAGAGTCACAGTTTGCTTTGTTCCCCTGGCACAGGTTGCCCAGAGAAGCTGTGGCTGCCCCATCCTTGGAAGTGTTCAAGGTTAGGTTGGATGGGGCTTGGAGCAACCTGGGCTAGTGGAAAGTGTGATTTGGAACTGGATGATCTTTAAGGTCCCTTCCAAACCAGGCCATTCTATGATTTTAGGATCATAGATGCGATTAAGCTTACTGGAGAAATTTCTTGGATTGCTGTTCCATCTCCAAACTGAGTGATTTATCTGACAAGCTCTGCATTCAAATGATTCTTTTTTTTCCCTCTCTTTGGGGACCACTCAAAACTTTATTTATACAAAAATTAACTGTAGAAGTGCTTCTGGAAATGTTGCCCTGTAGAGTTACATTGGCAGTAGCACTGGAATTATGTTTCCTTTCATTTTTTCTGTACCACTAAGCTGCTAAAGCTGCATTGATGTAGTGGAGGTTATTGAAAGGTATTTTTTTACATTTCTTAGACAGTGACTAAGAAATAGTAGAGTAGCTACAAGAAAAGTATCAAAATCAAGGGACATGTGAACAAATACTCCACAATGCCATAAACCATCTCTTAATGAGATGCTAATGTACTATTTGCAGTCATATAATATAAATCACACCAGTCCCTTTGTTCAAAAGAAAGTAAAACTATCAAGGTGATGAAATAAATATCAGTTGCCAAGTAAAAGTAATGAGGTTTTGTGGAAGTTGGCAAGCCCTCTGAGACACAGAGGGGAGAATATGACCCTGGGGAAAATTTGAAGTATGATGACTTGGTGAACACTCTGACTTTACTTCCACTCCTAAGATGGGACAGGAAGCTCATATTCAGGTTGTGATAGATAATATATATCAGAGTGAGAAGGCAGAAATGAACAGACATAAAGCTATGTCGCATTGCAAAATGAAATATATTAACAAGTTTACCTATGGTACAAAAATAAAACAAAAAAAGTGTTTTCCCCTTTATGGGACCTTTCTCTAAATATTTTGCTTTTATATTGACTTGTTTGCTGAAGTTTCCTGCATGCAGAGAAGCCTTTCGCAAACTCCACACAGCGCTTTGCTCCTTGTCTCCTTACATTCAAGCACATGTGATCCCTCAGTTCCTGAGAGTTTCCAGCCATCTTACCCACCTTTAAAACACTTATTTTCTTCCATCTTTGCTGCCATCCTTTCAGTGACTGCTGTTTGCCTTTGTTGGATGTGATGCTATCCTTTGGTCAGCAGTTGAGGTAATTTCTAAGCTTGGAAAAAATGGTTGCTTATGATGCAGGAAAAAAAAAAAAAAGAAGAGGTTGTTCTCTTGTGTGGATTTTAGAAATAAATAAACAAACAAAGAAACAGTATCTTCTGTGCTCAGCCACTTTGCAGCCTTACACCTTCCTCCTGAGTCAGCTACTGTGCTTGTTTGCTCCATCATTATCCTGGCGGAAAAATGTCAGAGTGATGGAGTACCTATGAGCAGCTTCCCAGAGAAAAAATAAAGGGATTTGCTGAGCAAGCATGAGATGTGTTCCACAGAGAACCCTGATACCTGACAGCAAATCCAGGACAGGAGCAGGTTCCTTGCAAGGAGGCACCACTGGTGGAAGCACGACTGTCGCAGGAGCAGAACTGCTTCTTACAGGTTTTATTTTTCTGATGGGATGTGGCAGGGCCCACAGATATATATATATACACACATATATATATATATATAAAAAATAAGAATGCATATATATATATATTTATTTATAAAAAAAATATATTTATTCACACTTATATTTACGAGAAAAACCAAATCCCTAAAATGTTATAAAAATGGCAAGGCTCTGAAGCCCAGGCCCCAAGCCTCAGGGGATGCCAGAGTGACGTTCTAGTGGTATGTATCTTAAATAAAGTTCTCTTCTGTATGTGGAATGATATACTCTTTAATTACATGACTCCATACTAATATTTCCATAGGCAGGCTGTGCCCTTCAGCACATGTAAGAGGCAGAGTCCTTGGAATGGGGTGAAATTCTTTGTGACTTGGCTGATTTTCATGGGGTTTTCTGGCTGTATTGCTGAACAAGACTTAGCATCTGAAAAACAAAGTAACCTCACAGAACAGTATTTCCCTTCCTCAACCCCTCTTCTACCCTTCCTACAGACAAGTGGGGCAGCTGCAGACAAGTGAAAATCTGAGAACAAAATAAAAATACTCTCCTTGTCTTTTGCTCTCTTTCCTGGTATCTCTGTGGGAGGGTTAGTAATTTTAGGAGGAAACCCCATTCAACATCTCCATCCCTAGAGTGGTATTTGTTCAGTGGCAATGCAAGAATTTAATCTTCATGACACCAGGAAATTGTAAAGAGATGAAGCAGGCTCAGCTCCATCCATGTAGTTGCCCAAATAAAACATGGAACATGCCAGTCTGCATTTGTGAATTGGAATTTTCACTTTTCTCTTGAGGTTAACCCTTAGCCAAACTCAACCCCACAGCACATCACTGGGGCTTAGAGCAGGTCAAGCTTCCTCTGCCTCACCATCATGTTTCAGGTTACTGTGTTTCTTATTCTTATATAAGAACAAGAATTTCCAAAATAAATGGTTATGAGGTTATTCTTCTAGATGGTCAGCTGTATTTTCCAGAGAAGAGTCCAAAAATCTTTGGCTGAAACCTCATAGTGGAGGCTGTCAAAGCTGTAGGTTGGTCATGGCAGTTCAGCATCACCAAAAGCTGCTGAAATGAGGTGGGTTTGAATGGAAAGTTCTGGAAAATCTTCTTTATCTGTAATGCTGTATTACCAGCCTGCATCCAGGACATCCATCCGTCTGTCTATCCAGCCAGCCAAGGAGCACTGGAGGGAGAGGGGAAGCTTTAACCATCTGTGCTGGTAGATGTAGGGCCTGAGGTGGCTCTGCATTGTTAGACCCACACCATCACAGCCATGGAGAAATCTTCCTCATCTGTGTGTGCCAAAAAGAGATAATCCCCAGACTAGGGAGCCCCAGAGCTTTCTAACCCAGCTGGAAACCAACAGGACTTGGCCTGTAATTCCTGCTGCACACAGCAGGAGTTATATTCACGTCCTCAGGGAGGAGAGTTAAGGTTTGTGCCCCACGTTGCTTTAAAAAGTAAAACAAATCAGCTTCCTGTCCCTACTTGGATTTGAGATGACGAGGAGGAGATGTTCTCCTGCGTACTGCCTGTTTTCTCACGCATTATTTTCTCTATGAAAACCGTCTCTTTTTTCACTGACAATTATTGTGCTCCACCGATGGCAAAACTACCAAAATTCTTTGTGGATGTAGAGAAATTAATTATTTTTTAGCTCAGATCTGAGAGTATCAAAAAGGGGAAACTTGAAACCTTTGTTCTGTGCAGTTTTATTCCGCCCAGCTCTGAAGAGCACAGAACGACACCGTTCACTGGAGAGAGATGTACTGTATTATTTCAGGGGTTTATTGTTACCAATATAATTTGGGAATGTGCTTTGCTCCCCATGGAAAAAGAACTGTTTCACGATGTACTGTACTTTCTCTTCTGAAGTTCTGGGTCCTGCTGGATGCAAGCTGTTTGGAGAGGACATTCATTCTCCTACAAAGTGGATAAAAATTGTTCAGTGGATGTCTCCTGGTCGCACACTGATCCCGTTTCTCCCACAGCGGACCCCACAAATAGCTCTAGCAATGTCTGCTGTCTCCTGTTTCTCCCTATTTTCCATGAGGCCAAGAATCGTGCAGGTGAAGGGGAGGTGGCTCTCAAGCTGGGGCTTGAATGGTTACACAAAGCAGGATGCTTGAATTGCCTTTCTCTATCCCAAATCTTTCACAGACAAAAACTGGCGTAGCAAACCTTTTTGCCCCAGGAATTTTGTGCTTGGAAGTGCCATGAGAATGTGTCAGTAACATGGGATGGTGTAAGGAAATATGGGATGTGCTGAACAAAATATGAACCCCACAGAGGCTGACCTGGCCAGTGGGCACACCTGACTCAGGGGTGAGACCAAAGACCTGGCCCCTGCTCCCACCTTCAGTCAGGAACTGCAGCAAGGGAATTCTCACCACACCACCACTTTCAGAGCTGTCCTTCCAGGAGTCATGAGATGCTCCATGAAGGGATGTGGGTGGGTGGAGGTGCTCAGGGATATTTTTGTGCTTCTGGAGATAGAGGGGAGTTTTTGGCTTCTTTTTAGTCACATTTCGAACGATAACAATGTTTTTGGTTGCATGAGTTTTAAGAGGCCTTAAATATTATCTCTAAGTAGAGAAAAACATGATCAATAGGAATGAAAAAAAGATAAAAGAAACTTTTATCTCTTTTTCAAGAGGAGCGCAAAGGAAATTTTGAAGGAAATCTTACTTTTAACCAACTAAGGAAGCCTAAATAAAGACATCCCACCATCCCATGGCTGCACAGCAGCACTTCCACTACTTCCTACCCATCCGCTGCCCTTCACTCCCTCTCACATCACGCCCCAGGCCGTTACCCCCCCAAAAATGTTTCTTACTGGATATAATTCTAGTTAAAATGGACAAATGATCATGACCCAAATATATATTTTTGTTCCAGAAGTGACTGGATGTGGCACTCAGTGCCATGGTCTGGTTGACAAGGCTGTGATCAATCAAAGGTTGGACTCAACAGTCTGAGAGGTCTCTTCCAACCTAAATGATTCTGTGATTTTTTAACGATTGAAGTAAACGTTTAGCCCAGTTTTTGTAACCTAAAGACATACAATTTACTTACTATATTCCCGTATACTCCTTAACAAACTCTAATAGAACAACTAATTTACATTTAAAGACCCTTTTTTTAAAATTTAGAATAAATATGGCAATAAAAAATATAATACTGCTCTAAGAGGGGGAAAAGCCATGTTCTCTTAAAACCTGAATTTTAATAATCTTAGAGTGAAAGTTAAAATTAGATTAAAGAGAGATTTTAGTGCAAATAGGTGCAGAAACCAGGTAGGGAAAGTAATTTAACAGATCCCTTAGTTTCAACTGGAAATTCTGTCACATAGTAAAAGCTTCATCCTTTCCCTGACATAAAGAGCTTTGTCAGGAAAGTTTGCAGAAGTGAAATGCTATGCTTTATTCATCTCACAAATGGATCTCAATCTCTTGTAACCTTAATAGCAAAGGTTACATAAGGATTGTTCAAAATTCAGTTTTCATAAGGAAAAACCCTGGAGAACAAATGATATTAGTCCCGAGGAAATTACTTTTACTGCATATATGTGTCTGTAACAGACTGAGAGCAAAAATCAATGGCTTATCCGCACACCAAGTACCCTGGAGATTATGAAAAAGCAGGGCCTGAATAACTTATTTAACTTTCTGAACGAGCACTGGGACAAACATAAAACAAAAGCAGCAAAAAAAAATCAACCCATTCCTTGCGCGAGGTTCAGTGCTTGCAGCCCTTGGCCTTATTTTCCCAATGTCTGTGGCAATGCTGCAGAGCACCTGGGCCTGAGGGAACGCCAGCCTCTTCCTCAGGTGCTCAACAAGAACATGAGAAATGCAGGTTTTTGCTCCAGTGCAGATTTCCTGTGTGATCCTCAGGAATTCATTTCATCTTCCTGTGTGTCAATTCCCTCCTATAAAAGGGGCTGGTTATTTCACTTTCTTTTTATTTTTTTTAATGACCTTTTGATAATGTATTTTAGAAATTTTAGAAGGTAAACAGCCATGGAAAGAAAATATGATTGTGTATATATATATATATTTTTTTTCTTCTTCTTCTTTCTCCCCTTTTTTCTGTTTTCTTTTAGATGCCTTTATTTGTGATTTTAGTAGAAAATAATGATATAGGAGGCTGTACTAATCCGTAGTGTCTTGAGAATAATTTCATTGGGGTTTTTTTTTCTGTATAAGGCAATTGGGTTTCTCTTCTGGCTAGAAGCAATGTATTTACAGTAGAAACTGCCCTAGAAAATACACAGGCTGAGTGGCTTGTTGCAGTTTTATATGGTCATTTGACAAGGGAACATTGGTCTGCCAATTGTTGTAATTTAGCTCAGTTTCTATCATAAATTCTTTGTTTTTTACTAGCTGATCTGGGCAACAGATAAATGTTAGTTTTGAGTTGCTGCACAGATGACTCAGCTTTGCCAAAGTAATTTGCAATGCCCTGTGTCTGGGTTCCTGTAAGTCAAGAGGGTGATTTTAAGGGTTCTTAATGCTCCCAATCTGATTCTTCTGCCCAGATCGATTCACAAATAAAATCCTGGCATTTGCTGTTGTGTCATGGAGTTGTTAAGTCAGGGTTACCTAAACTGAAACTGGTTTTACTATAAGCGTGTGAGAAAGAGATTGTACAAGTCGGCAGCTCTTCATGTTTTCCTCACGTAGGTGCAATGGATATAGGTACAGATATGGTTATAAATATAGATACAGATGATACAGATATAGATATCGATATATTTATTATTTAACAACGTTTTTCCCACTGGAAGTTACTTTGGTGCTGGGGGCTGGCAAGCAGCTTCTGAGACCTACCAGAGCCAATTTAAATATTGCTGTTGGGCACCATGTCCATACTCAAATGATTGGAAATCTTTATTCAAACCCCCCAAATTCATTTTCAGCCTGTGACCGCCCAGCAGCATAGGTCACTTGGCCACACGGGCAAGTGACATCGTGGCTTGGCAGCGTGAGTGGCAGCTTCAGTGGCTGCAGGTGACGAGTGTGTGACAGCCCGTCACAGCACACATCGGGCCGGCGGCCCCGCTTTCCTCCCTATTTCAGCCGTTCCCTTTCCATCGCAGGTTTTCTCTTTTGTCTTTCCCAGGCAGCGTTGCCATGGCAACGGTGTCTCTTGACCACCTTGCCTTCCTCCCACCAGGGCCACCCCCGCCAGCCTCCCACCAGAGAGGTTTCACCCACCCAGGAGCTCTCCCTGAGAGCCGCTTTCCCAGCATGCGCACGGAAAGTGGACATCCTCTGCTGTTGAGGTGTCTCTGGACATTGGAAGTGGAGCCACTGGGCTGGAATCCAGTTTTATGTTGCTAACTGGCACAATTTTCCATGGAAAGTGTCTGCAGGAAGCTGCTCTTGAGCAGTTCAGCCAAAACTCAAGGGATCTGTCAGTGTTTGGAGGCAGGGATGTGGCATGGTAGACACAATACTCTGGTAACGACAGCGTTTGAATCTGTCTTTTCACAAGCCAAGAGCTTTTCTGAAGTGACTAACTTATGATTTTGGTTTGTGGAATCCTTTTCTCTTGAAAAAAACACACTTTTTCAATATTCTTTTGGTAGATCAAAGAGAAAACAGTCCCTTTCCCCCTCCTGAAAATCTCCACTGTGTTTAGACTTGACCTGAGCCTGATGTTCTCCAGCATCACTTTACCAAGGCTAAAACCACAGCTTCAAACCCACTTCCTACTTCCAGGACAGAGTTTTTTCCGCAAAAATTATACAAATAGAATCATAGAATGGCTTGGGTTGGAAAGGACCTTAAAGATCATCCAGTTCCAGCCCCGTGCCATGGGCAGGGACACCTCTCACCAGACCAATTATCTCAGTGCTCCATCCAGCCTGGCCTTGAACACTTCCAGGGATGAGACACCCACAATTTCTCTGGCCAACCTGTTCCAGTGCCTCACCACCCTCACTGTAAAGAATTTATTCTGGAAAAGCAATGTTACTGGTTCCTCCTCAAGCACCTTCCTAAAACCTTTTTGATTTATTGCACTTTTGAAAGGGATTCATTCAGCAGTTGTAAATATTTCTTCTCAACAAGACCTCAGTGTGTAGAAGAACCTTTTATAGGGTTTGATAAATGTATTGAAACGATTAATTAAAAAAACATTTCCACAAATATCTGAATGCATAATTAAATATATTTTTAATGAATTATGTAACAGTCTGTCACAACAGGCTATTTATATGAGACATTTCCATTTGACACGAAGTAATGCAGCTGTTTATTAAAATAAGGATTAATCTCGTGTGTGTTACATGTGCATGCCATTTTATACTTTTTCACAAAGAAATGCAAGTTCAAACTTAAATTATAAACTTCCATATGTGGTGTGGCTAATGAACAGACAAGTGGGTCTGAGATGGGTGGAAAAAAATATCTAGAGAGAAAATATCTGGGAAGGGACAATATCATCTATTCTGGAAATCCTGTTATTGAACAATAATTTACCTGAATCTAAGCTGAAATTTCTACGAGGAACAGATTTAAGACTGTAAAACAAAATTGCACAGATGTGTTAGTAAACTGAATTTCCTATACATGTCATGTAACCACTGGATATCTGGGCCAAAGATTCTGCCTGACATTGCTAAAAATACTGTCCCAAGATACTGCTGGGATCTATTGTCCAGTGATCCAGTAGATAATAAGTGGAAAGGTAGTAATAAAGTTGGTGAAACTGGTAGCCTATTACTCTAAATGGTGGAGTGGCTAGGATTATACCCAATATATCTAATAATTTTAAGTAGAAGCATAATAGGCTCTAAATTAGCTGGTACTAAAGAGTCCTTAGGGAAATAATTGTGAATAATCCTCTGAAAGCAGCATCTCATTGTCTGTAGGGTTCAAAAAAGGAAGTTGGATCATGAAAGAGAAAGGAATAAATACAAACTGGACAGGAAAACCTTGTGTCTGTGCTAAACTCCTTGGTGTGTGTATATCCTGAACATTTTACAATTCTGGTCACGGTTTCTCAGGAAGAACTTTAGTGAATTAAAAAGGTATGGAGAAGGGAAGGAAAGGTGTCCAAGGGCACAGAGTAGCTTGTCTACTGAGTTAGAACAAAGTATTTTATCCTGGAAATGAAATCAGCACTAACAAGGGTAACATGGATGCTGTGAACAGTGTGAATAGGGAATAAGTTTTGGGATTTCTTACCATACCAAAATTAGGTGATATCCAGCAAGATGATTGAGTAATACGTTAAGACACACACACACAGAAAAAGTAGATTTTCATTGACTGTTTTATTTGTGTTGTAGAGTTCACAGCCACAGGATGCTGTGGAGGTTAAAATATAACCAGTCTTGAAAAAAAAAAAAGTGGATCAAAAATTCATGGACACATCTTTGTCAAGAAAAGAAGCTCAGATGCAGCTGAGGCTGAGGACCTGTGTGGTTTATTGGGACAGTGCACCTGGGGACACTGCTCCATGTCCTTTCCAGGGCATCCACCACTCGGAGTGGGAGACCGTTCATCCCACGTGTGCTTTTGATCTGGTCAAATACGGCTGCTCCAATGTACCCGCTGATGTGATGAGATGGAGAAAAAATGTTGCTCTGTGCAGGTGAATGTGTTTTTCTCAAATTCTGTATTGGTGGATTTATGTAGACATAGCCAGTGTCCAAAATACACATCAAATCTGAGGATAATTTTCTCACTAAAAAAAAGTGTTTATTTTAATGTAGTATTTTATTTAGTAAGGAACTTACCAAAGCAAATTACTTTAACAATTAAAAAATGCAAACAAATATTTAAAAAATAAATCATTTCAGTAATTTCATTTAAGTGAGAGCACATAAGGTTTCTAGTTATCATATCTTAGAAATACCTCTGACCTATCAAGTAGAAGTAATAAAATGAAATAGAATAGGTCAAATTCCTGTAGTGCTATATAGAGGTTGAATTTGATTTTAAATAATGCTTTACATCCTTTCTGTCAAAGCACTCAGAGTACTTTGGACTTACATGGCTTAAATCTCAGCTGGGTTTTGGAAGCTTTTTTATGTATCACCATAAAATGATATTTTTTCAAGTTCATTTTTATAGACTTTTTTTTCTCCCTGTTGCTTTGGGCATGAATTACTTTTCCATTCCTGGTAACTAAAGTCCTGGGTGGCATTCAGTGTCTTGAAGTAGCAACAGGAAATGGAAAAATTGCAGCTTATTTTGTTGCAGTTGGGTACCTACAAAAACGTTTCTAGACACTGCAGTTCTATTGAGACGTTCAGTGAACTGTTGCACGTTCCTTAATTACAGTGAAAATCAGGTCAAGAAATGGATTCTATCTCCAAAGATTATTATATTCCTGCTAAAGCCACGCTGTGGTGAGAAATAGCACATGCCATCTTTTCCCTTTAGATAAATTTCTGTTTGCACTGTCAGAGACCAGCATGTGATGTGGAACCCAAGCAAATCTGTGGGCAAAATGTCTCCAGGCAGACATAAAATTATACGAGGAACAAATCCCCTCCAGGTATATCTAGGAATTTCACTTTCGTTTGGAATAATCATGACATAACTTCATCGATACCTGCTTGAAGATGCGGATGTTCTTGCTTCCTGATACAATTGTTCTCTGAATGAAGATGTGAATGACTCCTGGTCTTCATTTTACTTTCAGTTTTGGGGGAGCAAAGGAACGAGGCAGATGGGAGCTCTTATTATGTTTCCACTGTTTATGCTGGGGAGCTGCAAGTGGGATGTCACATCCTACTTCATCCGTCACAATGAGTCAACGCATGTGAAGAGTTCAAGATGTTCCCTTCAGCAAAGCGAGGCAGAGAGGCGCCAGGGAGAGGAACTCGGTGGTTTTGTGTTCACAAATAACTGCAGCTACTTCAGGAAATGACAGAAGTGCAAACCTGAACAACGCAACGTTCTCCCAAGGTCAGACAGCAGTGCTCAGGGAATAATAACGAAGGGTGAAATGTGCCGACCCCAACCACTGCTCTGTTTTGCTTGTCCTACCCAAGCAAGGGGGAAGAAGAAGGAAAGACCCAGAAGAGACAATGAAAATGATTAGCAGTATGAAGAGGTTTCCTGACAGAGTAGACTATACAAGGTAATATAGATCGTTCCTCTAACATATAACAGGAAGCATGGCAGGTCTGTAAGAGAAAGTCTGATAGAGACGATGGTAACGACTTCAAAACCTTCCGTCAGGTTATTTTTCTTTGTATTATTCCACACAAAAATCCCCGATGGAGCTTATAACATCATAGAACGTTTTGGTTAGAAAGGACCTTAAAGATCCTCTCGTTCCAACCCACTGCCGTCGGCAGGGACACCTTCCACTAGACCAGGATGCTCAATGCCCCATCCAACCTGGCCTTGAACATTCCCAGGGATGGAGCAACCACAGCTTCTCCTTTCCAGAGCCTCACCACCCTCACAGTGAAGAATTTCTTCCTAACATTAAAAAGGACGCAGTTTTATGAGAGCTCAACACTTGCACTTCAGGATATAAATTAAGAACCACTTAACTTTCATCCTGATCATAAGGGCGTTTATTTCTTGCACTCTGTAGCTCTCTCTAAAGCCTTGTCAGACACTGGCCAAGGCTGGTGGCATGTCTGACAGTGTGTGGCAATGCTCAGTTGATTGGAGTGTGGTGCTGATTGTACCCAAGGCTGTGGGTACAATCCTTGTATGGGCCATTTACTGAAGAGCTGGACTCTGTGATCCTTGTGGGTCCCTTCCAACTCAGAACATTCTGTGAATCTGTGAATGGCCTGACTGGGTATGGCAAGACTCCCACAAATTAGAGAGCGTGGGGTTGGGATTGTTCCTCTTGTATTTTATCTAATGTGCTTGTCAATCCCAATAGTGGTAAGTATGAAGAGGTTATGCTTTCAGGAAGCTTCGTGTACTGAGCTGAGGCTGAAACACAGAGCAAAGCTTAGAAGGCAAATTCTTGGAATCTGAAGTTAAAGGAAAGAGAATGCAGAAGGTGTTAGATTTGGGATCAGACCCCAACCATCTCATCCGTTCTGCATCACATGAGGTTATTCTTAATAAAATATTCTCTAAACTGTTTTCTCATGATACAGTCACGGCCAGAACGGCTCTTGGTTGCTCAGCATAAATATACCAGAACTGCTGTCCGCAAAAAAGTGTGGAATTGCACAGCTGACCTCACAGCTCCATCTTTTCATCTCAAAAATCTGAGCATTTACCAGGTTTGTGGGCAGACTCTGCAGCCTGCACTGAGCAACGTTACTGCAGCAACATTGCTACAATCTAGGGAAAGCAAAAAAAGCTTGGAGACAGGTCAAGGTTTTCCAGTGATGTTGTCAAAGCTGAATGAGTGCCGGCTTGGGGAAAGTACGATCAGTTCTGATGGCAGTAAAGGGTGCAGGAAGGCTAAGATGAAACACCGAGAAGAACTGGATGATGTAACCGGGGATAGGACCACAGCTTGAGGGATAGTTGGATGGGTTCCTGGAACTTACATACATACATACATATTTCAAGTTGGAAGAGACCGTCAAGATCATCGAGTCCAACCTCTGTCCCAACACCTCAACTACACTAAAGCATGGCACTGAGTGCCACATCCAATCTCGATTTAAATATGTCCAGGGATGGTGATTCCACCACCTCCCTGGGTAGACCATTCCAATATTTTATCACTCTTTCTGTAAAAAATTTTCTCCTAATAGCCAACCTATATTTCCCTTGGCACAACTTAAGACTGTGTCCTCTTGCGCTATCAGTTGTTGCCCGGAAAAGAGACCAACCCCCACCTCACTACAACCACCTTTCAAGAAGTTTTCAGAAGTTTCTGTGATCCTGGGAGAGATCTATGGGGTTTTGTGGGGGCTTGTGCAGACTTTCGAGGGCTGGTGGTATTCATGGAACTATTTGTCTCTGTTCTTGTCCCTGAGCTTATAATTTTCTGCAAGAAAACCTCCTGCTTCTTTACCTGTGACTGCTTCCCATCTGGTCCAGGAGCTTCTCCCTCCTGCCCCAAGTGTTCAGGTTATTTATGGAATTGCTGTCAAAGGTATGGACAAAAGCAGGTTTAATATAAATTTGATCATGTTACCTGTGCATCCCTGAAAAAATCCCTTCTCCCTTCTGAGTAGCATCCTCCTCCTGCTGTGGTCTCAGGAGCTTTTTCTCACCTGAACTGTTGCTGCTGTGTGAGAAGGAGGGAGGGGGACAGGGCAGGGGCAAGGCCTTCTCCTGCAGGAGAGAAAGCCAAGCAGAAGTGGGCAGTGAGAAACCAGACAGGAGAGCAGTGGCAGAGGATTTTGGAGGCTGCTCAAATGCTGGGCCATCTCTGTCCTCTCTTTCTCCAAAGCAGGGACCCTGGGGTGCTCAGCAGTCAGCTGCCTAAGGCAAATGTTGATTTTGTCTGCATAAATCCAGCCTATAATTGTCCACATTTGTTTGAGCTACACTCACCTCTATGGCTTACAGCGATAGTCTGAGTTCTCCTCATGCTGTCTGGACTCTATTTTTGGGGTGTGTGGGATGACTAAAGGGAGGGAAATCAAGGAGAAGGGCTCTAGTGTCCCCAGCATAGGAAGGACATTGATCCTCTGAAGTGAGTCTAGAGGGCGTCACCAGGCTGATTAGAGGAATGGAGAAACCCCATTATGAGGAAAGGCTGAGAGAGCTGGGATTGTTTAGCCTGGAGAAGAGAAGCTTCAGGGTGACCTAATTGTGGCCTTCTAGATGGAGAGAGACTATTTACAAGGGCCTGAAGTGACAGGATGAGGGGGAATGGGTCCAAACTGACAGGGAGTAGGGTTAGATTAGATATCAGAAGGAAACTCCTGTGAGGGTGGTGAGGGTCTGGCTCAGTTTGCCAAGAGAAGCTGTGGATGCCCCATCCCTGGCAGTGTCCAAGGCCAGTTTGGAACTCTGAGCAACCTGGGACAGTGGAAGGTGTCCCTGCCCATGGCAGGGGTTAGAACTAAGTGATCTTCTAGGTCCCTTCCAACCTAAGCCATTCCATGATTCTGCGATTACTGCTGCACCCACAGAAAGCTCTTTCACATTGACAAAGTTGTTTGTCTGAGACTTAGACAAACATCTTGGAAAAATACAGTCTCTTTTCTTGTGAGCATCCCACAGTCAAAGCGCAGGCACGTATTTATCAGAAACCTATCATGTACCAGATGGCAGAATAAAGTGGTTGTTTAAACACACTGTGACTTAGGGTAACCTGGCATAGCACATTCTCAAAATACGCCGCATGTGTTTCTTCACAGATCTCAACTTAAGTATAGCAATGAATAACTTCTTCAAAATCCTGGTACAACAACATGCCTTTTGTTTCCTACATGTTATCTAAGAGCTGCTGCAGCAAATGCAAGGAAGGAATTAGGCCTGGAAATCAGCTTTGCTGAAGACAGTACTGAGAGAGGAGTTTTCTTCTAAAATGTAGGCCTGCACCTGTGCTGTGGGTGAAATCCTGAGGGACTTGCCTTCTAGGATCTACCCGAAGCACTCAGCTGCCATCAGGTTGTCTGGCTGCTCTCCTCCACAGGCCACATCTGTGCCTTTCACAGGATTCTGGCCCAGGACATACACATGAGCTCCGCCTATGCACGGAGGTTTTGGTCAGATGTGGAGACAACGTGTGGGAGAAGAACTGGGAGCTGTAGTGGGTTCTCATTCCTCTATTTTGGGATTCTGTGAGGAAGTTATGTTAGACCTTGTGGTCAAAATACTCTTTGCCCAAAATCTGTCCATGAAGAACAGCCCTGACTCCTTACCTTAGGGGTCTGTGTGGGACCTGCTTCCATTCACGCTTTGTAGAATAAGCTCAGGATCTTCATAAGGCAATGATTGTGGTAAATCTCCTCAATAAACAAAGCAAAATCTTTTGGGAAAAGGCAGCTTTCTCTCTGTTTGCTGTGTACCACTGCCTTGTATTGATGTATCAATACTCTGGGACTCAGAGGCCTGGACAAACTCCCCAAAATTTTAATCATTGGTAATCTGCACCAGCTTCCTTGGAGTGAGCTCCTCTGACAATTTGGCCAAACCCAGCACTCCATAAGAAAAGGTTCTTAGTGAATTTTGACACCTACCATTCTGTAGTTTTTTAATCACTCTTTTCAGTTCCCAAACCTTCAAGTAGACAGAAAAATGGAAAATATTTCACATGAAGATTTGCTACAGGTCTGATTGTTTTCCCTTCTCTCTCTATTACATAACTGTTTTTCCCTTCACTTGGAAGAAGTGTTATTACTCACATGTGATGCATAATCCTCTCCCACACTTCCCATCTCTGCTTTTCCTCTTGAGCATCATCTACTAAATTTTCTGACAATATTTTTTGAATTACTTTCCATGTCTGCTGATGCTGTGAGGGGAATACAGGCAGCAGAGAGCAAGTGAGTCTTTACTGTCACTTGCCTGTTGTCTGAGAAATTATGAACTAAATTCTGCTTGCAGAATCTCCACCTCAAACAACGGCCAAAGAGACTTTCAGACCTCAGCTGATCTTCTGTATAACAAATGTTGGTTGTCAGATTTATTGGTTTGATGCCAGTGAGAGAATCTGCAGTCGTGGCTCTCAGAATCCAGCGGGTGACAGTCGGAACAAACTGAGTGGGCTGGATCTGAACGTGACTGCAAGACAATAAACACAGAACTCTTGGTGCAGCTACTTGTACACAATCTCTCTCTAGAGAAGAAGAAGAAAAAAAAACCAACGAGTTTTAAATCTGTCAACAATGGTTTTATCAGGAGACAAGATTTCTTGTGAGAAGTACCCCGTTCTGTTCAGCATATGGTCAACAACTTGCTGTGTCAAACGAGCGGTAGCACGTGTCTGGGAAATGCAAGACACCACAGGATCAATGAAAGCCGAAGAAATATTCAACAACCAAAAATGTATTGGAATGTTCTCTCCTGCCAGTGCAGGGCCCAGCATAAAATCTCAATGTTCTTGATTCCATTAAGTCTTTTAACCAACTTGATCATGTTTTTATCATTAAAACAACTTAATCTTTGCCTTATTTACATTGCTTTGTAGGATTCTGCTTTGTTGTTTTTTTTTTTTTAAATCTATGTGTCACCACTGCTCTTTCCCTGTAAGCGAAGCATATGTAGAGTAAAATGGTTTGCCATTATCTGAAGGTTCCCTTTCCTTCTCCCCAGCTCTGAGAATTAAAGATATTTGCTTCAGATGTTTGCCAGAAATATACGATGGTTTGAGACCAAATTACAAGGAACGGAATCTCAATACTTTCTCAAGCCTCGTGCTCTGTGGCCTTTTTGATTTAATTTTTCTTCCTCTGTGATTACAGGGTGGTGAGTGAAAAAAGGGGCAAAATCCAGTATTTTTTGTGTTTAAATTTTAAAGTGAAGATGGTTGGGCTCTGCAAACTTTTCTCAGGTTTGTGGTTTCTAGGACAGCATTTCAGGGGCAGAGGAGCCTCTGGCAAAAGAAATCCTATGAAACATTGGAAGGGTAACCTTAGAGACGCCTGGCATGTGATGTCTCTAAAACTGGAAATTATGGAGAGGAGAATAATTCATCAAGTGCTATTCAGTAGTTAATTTTCTTGTCAATTATAGCAGAAAGAAAAGAAAGCAAGTCATATTATCAAGATCAACAGTAGGATGGGACTGAGTTTTTTTTCTTCACCATTCTAATTCATCAACAAATATATCACATGGAATTATTGATAAATGGTGGTCATGAGATTAATACTCCATTCCTATTCCATTGAGAGTACTAAATGGGGTTGCTGAAATAGCAAAATAGAACTATACTTTAAAATATAGCAATGTTTATTAATTGAAAACAAATAATTGAATAATTTAAACCAAGAATGTCTAAAATATCCAGATGAATAAGACTTCATGAGGTAGAAAGGTGAGTGAAAGTATGTATGTTACTGAAATATATCTGTCACCAGTTTTAAAATATTTCCATTTTTATCTGAAAGAAGAAACTTTATTTTGTTCAATATTCGTGTAGTGCTGAACTTTCTGGTCTATGACCAGATCTCTTGGGCACTGCAGTAATTAGTAATGAATTAGTAAGAGAAATAATGAGTAATATGGAAGCCAATGTCTTCAGTAAGAAATAGGATTTCATCTTGGCATTATTTAGCCATTACTAAGAGCACGGAAAACTTCAAAGGATATTTTTATCCCATAGTTGCAAGACAAGAGTAAGTCATTACTGAGATAATTTAGTAATCACACTTAAAGGGATAATTGAATAATATGTGTTTATTTAGTGAAGAAAAATTTTCTCAAACAATATTGTTTTCTAATATCAGAGATCCTTAAAAATAAAAAGAAAATAAAGAGAATGGATAGTACAATACAGTCAAATTAAGACAGTTAAATCTCTTAAGAAATATTCTTACTAAATCAAAGTATAGGATTTAGAAAGAATGTTCAAGGTCGTTTGCCAGTGAGTGCTCAAGGTCGTACAACGTCTTTGTGTGCATATTCCAGAGAAAGTAGAATAATTTTCAGGAGGGTTGAGTTACAATAGCTGTGTTTTGTATGACTGTCAAAATGGCTGCAGGAGCTCTAATTTATTACGGGATTAGTGTTAAAAAGAATTGAAGGTAAAAAATGAGTTTGGTTAAGAACCATATAAGGAGAAATTTTAAATTAATTAATGTGAATATGGATTAAATGCTTGCAGGAAGTGCAGTCAGGTGTGGTGCTGGTGTTGTTCTGGAGATTAGAGATGCTCTCCCAAAGCGTTCTCAAATGCAAAGCCCACATGACAAAAAGGAATAAATACTGACCAATTTAAGATGCACAAAAGAAAAAAAGAAAAATAACCCCCAAACTCTGAGCTTTTGGTATTTATTTAGGGTAATCACTATCTGTTTTAATTATTGAGCAAGAATGGAAATACAGCAGAATTCAAAGGAATATGGTATTTGCACACATTGAATGGCTTCCATAAATAGAAATGCAGAACACATTGAAAATGAATGTAAAAATGGGTCCTACTTTTTTATTCAACACGGCACGAAGGTTTAGAGCAAGACTCGGAATTATGAGGAAATTCTCCTTCCTTTGCCCCTTAAAGCACACAGATGAGAGCTGTTATAAAAGGCAGTGAGGTGGTTTTTTTTCTTTTGCTTGTGTTACTTGATATGCAAACGCACATCAGAAGATGGGTTGGGAATGAGCTAAGCTGAACTTGTAGGAAAAGAAGGACACAGCCTTGTTTAAATTAGTAATTAATTGCATTATGGTTAATGTCATACCAGTGTGACAGTGCTATGACTAAGGAGTATGGCTTTAGTAGGGCTGAAACCTTCACTTTCCTGACAATTCTTTGACCTTTAGAATGAAAAGCAACCCTAAGACAATAAACTCAAAAATATTACATAATACAGAGTACTCTTGGGTGAATACACTTCATATTATTGTCAGGCAAACATACTGCAAGAGTTATGACTTCTCTGTGCTTTAGCAATAATAAGACCAGTGGAAAAGGTAACTTAGTAAATTAGGTTATGATAAAATTCAGCTTAAAAAACAAAATGCAAACCATGTCTTCTTATGGTTGCAACACACTCCATGTGTGTTTCTGTGTGTAATACAGAGAATTAAATTAGTTACTGAAGAAAACTTGTCTCAGATATCAAATGTAAATCCCATAATCCAGCCCGATTATTGTTTTCCAGAGAACTGGAGGTTGCTTTGGAGTAGCCTCTTTTCTCTTTTGCTTTTCTCTTTTGCTTTTCTCATGGTCTTCTCAGTTAATACATGGAACGAGAATCTGCACAGAAATCTGTGACAGCATGCTGAGGGTATTGATTTTGGATATTCCTGAATTTGTCGAACTAGGATTTGGATTCCAGTCAGGCCACTCTTCTAGAAAAGCAGTTTTTTTCACTTCTCAAGGACAAATTTTTGCATCCTTTGAAGAGCAGAAATTCCCAGAGGAGATTTTTAGTAATAAATATTGATTCATCTTCTCTCTGTCCTTTGGACTAAATTGCAACAGCCTCTCTCTTAGATGTCCTTGCATTTTGTCATGTGATTGCTAGTTTATGTTGGTACCTTTGTCAGGAAAGCACCAAAACCACAAATCTCTTTCTCACCAGTTCCTCTTTAATCACAAGGGGACAGCCTCCTGCTGTGCCTTGAAGATTTCCTCCTTGAAGAATCTTCAGCCTTCCTGGACTTCTTTGACCTTCAGCACAGCCTCTCATGTCAACCAGGCTCCTAAAAAATCTGAAGTCTGCCATCTGGAAGGTCAAGGTAGACGTTGTGCTGATCCCCCTCCTTACTTCTCCAAGAACTGAAAAAACTCTATAATTTGATTATCTCTGTTCCCAGACGGCCTCCGACCATCACATCAGCCACCAGCCCATCCCTGTTCACAAACAGGTCCAGTGGGGCACCTCCCCTGGCTGGTTCCCTCCTTAGCTGTGTCAGGAGTTACCTTCCACACCTTCCTGGAATGCCCTGGACTGTTTCCTCTCTGCTGTGTCGTATTTCCAGCAGACATCTGGTAAGCCGAAGTTCGTAGAGAACAGGGCTAGCAATAGTGAGACTTCTCCCAGGTGCCCACAGGGTATTTTATTGATCTCCTCCCCCTGGCTGGGTGGTCTGTAACAGAATCCCACCATATCTGATTTGATCTTTCCCCAGTTCTCATCTATAAACCCTTGACCCTGTCATTGCCATGATTTAGCCCTAGGCAGCTGAAACTCTCTCTAACACACCCTTCCACGTCTCCTTCCTTTCACATCCCTTCTGAAGGCTTACAGCCATCCATTGCAGCATCCCAGGTGTGCGGGTCAACCCCCCCTGCTCCCATGACTGCAGCTGTATCCCGGTTTTCCAGCTGTGCAGTGGCTTCCAGCTCCTCCTGCTTGTTGCCCATGCTGTGAGCGCTGCTGTAGATGGATTTCAGCTGGGCTATTGATGCTGCCATTCTTTTGTGGTGGTGACCATTCCCACACATGAATAACCCCTGTGCCTTTGCTGCCACATGGATTTCCACCCCCCATCTCTGCTGACACAGCAGACAGCAGGACCTCACCATCACCATCCCTCCAACAGCCATGTGCCTCCCCAGGCTTAGCTCTAGTGAACCTGGTTTACCCCCTTCCAGCATCAAATCAAGTTCAAAGCTCGTTCAGTGAGCCGTGTTAACTCCTGCACAAAAATTCTTTTCCCCTTTTAAGACAGGTGTGTCCTGTCTGTCCCATAGACCAACCCACGCTGAAAATTCTGACAGCAACACTAGGCTTGGAGCCAGGTGTGGATCTCTGGACTCTTTCTGTTTCCTCCCTCATTGTTCCCTGCAGCTGGAAGGATAGAGGAGGACACTACTTGTGCTCCTGATCCTTTAATCAGTTGTCCCAAGGACCTGAAGTTTCTCTTGATTGCCATCAAGCTTCTTATTGCAACTTGATCACTGCCTGTTGAAAAAGATCGTAATGGATAATAATCTGAGGGCTGTAGCAGGCTAGGAAGCTGTAACTCTGGTCTCAGGGAGGCAGAAGGCTTTCCTTAAAAACTGGGTAAGTTTGCATATAGGACCTTCTGTTCTCCTCAGGAGAGAGTCTCCTATGACAACACTTTTTTTCTTTATGGAAGTGCTTTTGATGCAGGACATGGATCAACTTAACCGTGGACACTCCTCCAACTTAGATGAACCATTGTCCTCATCATAGTCTGGTTTCCCTTGCAATGGAATCACTTTGCATTGATTAACGCTCTTGGCATTTTCCTGGACAGCTTTGAAAATACCTGCAACAATATTCTTATTCCTATTGCTAACAAGAACTCAAATTCTCAGTTTTTACTCCTCGTTTTTACAAAAATTCCTCTATTTAGTAGTAAATTGTTCATGCTGAGATCCATATTCATCACTTCCTCTAGACCATGTTTGCTGCAGTCTGAGGGGCCTCTCTTGCTGAGGCACTAAAAACATGCAGGTCTCTATGGTGAAAGGCACAAAAGGAGTGATATAACTACTCCCACAACTCCAGAATGACAGGTCTGGAGTAGAACTGGGTATAAAAATGAGACTCTGTCCACAGCAAGATGTCTTTGTACTCTAAATTTGTCTCCTCTGCCATTATCACGCAAGAAATTGGTAAGGTAATGCATGGAGCTTGCAGGACTTCCAGCAATATTACATCATGGAGCTTTGCATAAATGTGTAGTTCCTACAGGATAAGAATTTGGAAGTGTTGGCTGGTCCTTTAAAACAAAACCCATTTTGTTTTTGCTTCCATGGCTGTGTGACTGTAGAACAAAAAAATCACTGCAGTGTTTACCAAACTAATCTGAAAACCTGGGAACTTGGGTGGAAATAGCACTTCCTTGCACGTGTTTTGAGTCACAGGAAGAGTGGCAGACTGGATGACTGGTCCATAAACAGAAAAATTTTCCCCTAGATAAAGTGGAACGATTGTGTTAGTATTTCTTAGTGGTTTGGAGGCCTGCCTGTAGCCTGTCACATCATTTGTTGCTTCCTGGGTGTATTTGAAAGTGCTCTTCATAAAAGGTCTCATTCATTTGGGTACACAGAAGCTTGAATCAAAGCATTCTTTATACAACTCTTGAAAAGATGCTGTTGAAGTTGTGCTTTAAGAATAATTATGGTTGAATCTTTGGTCCACTGTATCAGAGCATAAATGGAACAACACAACCACCTAAACAGACAGAGTTTAAATTTGAGCATGGAAAGAAAAGTGGAAGAATGAAAGACTGTCTTTTCTGTCTTCCAAAATATTTTGAAGAGACTATTTGTGATCAACAACAATTCTGTATTTTTCGCCTAGAAAAGAAGATTTGGAGACATCTAAGGGCTCTATCTTAGGTTGCAAAGACCCAAAATACTAAAAAAGCCATACTAACCTTCATGCAAACAGGACAATGGCACACAAGATTCAGTTTGTTACAGGCATATGTGATTTAGATCCAGTTGTTTGCTTACTAGGTCATTTTTTTATTGAGTGGAGAATGGCAAAATTTTATATTCCACAAAAGCTTTTGTCCCAGTGACATCACAGGAGCCCGTTTCGTAGCAATTTCCCAGCTCTTGATATGTGTTTTTCCAATGACTTCATACCCACCCTGCATTCTGGGCACTGGGTGGGCTGAAACTCCTGCACATGGAGACATGACGAGGACAAGGCCTGAAGAAAAGCAATGCAGACAGACTGGGAGCCAGGCAAAGCTGCCTCCAGGTAAGATTCCATCCCAGACTTGCAATAAAATCTTAGAATCCTAGAATGGTTTAGGTTGGAAGGAATCTTAAACCTCACCTCATTTCACCCCCCTGCCATGGACAGGGACACCTTCCATTATCCCAGGTTGCTCCAAGCCCTGTCCAACCTGGCCTTGGACACTTCCAGGGATGAGGCAGCCACAGCTGCTCTGGGAAACCTGTGCCAGGGCCTCACTGCTCTCATAAGGAAGAATTTTTTCCATAAATGCCAACTTCCCCAGGTCATCTGTGGTTGGAATAAGCCTGGTGAGCTGGGTGTGCTCACAACAGCCCGTAGATAATCACTGGCTCCAGAAACTGGGGAACCTGACTTTCAACAGTGCAGAGTCTTTGAAAGTGCAAATGAAGCAGTCTCTGAACAAAAGCCCTCAAGAGCAGAAGAGGGAAGTCCTTCAGCAGGTCCGTGTTCTCTCAGCAGCATTTTCGCTCTGCCTGGGCTACGGTTGGAGCAGTTGCTCATTTGTCACACATTGCATCTGGAGTGACTCCAAGGAAACTGGGAGATGGTCTCATTGACATCTGGTTGCTGACATATTAACAAGGACTTTGGCCTCCATGTCTCACTTCCCTTCCTGAAATCATTATATATCAAATGGCACCAGCACAAGGATCAACCAAACTTTACAAGTTCCTACAAAATCAGGAACTGTAAGAGCTGGTTGCAATTCACAGGGTGTTTCTACTCCATTGCATGAAAAAATACACTCTTCTTTTCTCTTTATTTTTCCCTTTTTTTTTGTGCAACTGTTGGTAGAAAAAGAGCCTGCAATTTGATTCCTTCAAGTGTTTGTGTTGGGAGAGCTCTTGTCGCATATGTTCAGAGAGAGTGAACATAAAAGGGGCCCGAGGATAGACAAAAAATCTGTTTGACTATCTGACAAATAGTTACAGAAACATTTTGCATATTTACCCATCTTCTAAGAGAAACATATTGCTGTGCAACAAAAATGTGTTTACTGTAAAACGACATAGACAGCAGCACTTAGAACACACTTGAAAGAGTTGGATTTTGTAAGCATCTCATTTGCATAGAAACAGAGGAACATTTGAAGCCTCAGAGACAGCATCAAGGAATAAAAGACATCCACTGGGACCAGTCTGCATTAACCTTAGGTTTGTATGGTTTTCTTTTCCTCTCAGGACTGAATATTTATTTAACTATTAAATCAATTCACGAAATCGTTCTGTGTCCTAAAAAGTATAGCGAGTTACTGCCTTGCCACCAGATTACTCTGAATTCCTCTTGGACTGGTGCTAAATTTATATAACTTTGTTATATCACTGGCAACTTATATTTCTATAATTTCATGCAAAATAGATTCATTCTCACTTATGGGGTAGTGCTCCTTCTCAGTTACAGCCTGAGACCTGCTGATTTTTTACTGAGTTATCCCAATAGATGGTTGGCATTCATATTCATTTTTTTCTCTCTCCTCAGCCAGGCTGTGCCTCAGTGAGGCATCAAACTGAAGCCAAATTGATGTAGCATATTCAAATTTCAACCTTGTTACTGAAGAGAATGCCAAGAGTTTAAAAAAAATGTCAGGCCCTTGAGATGGAAGAATAAAATGCTGGAAAAGAAAACTTTCAAACTCAGCAAGATGATGACTTTTACCTCTGGGAGTTCTATGTAAAAACCTCTAAGTAGATAAATGAAAGATATCCTCAAGCACTAATGATAATAGAATGGTAAATGTAGCTATTATGATGCACATAAAAAACCTGAAAATAATTTCATTGTGCAATTAAGTGGCTAAAACCCTTCTTCCCCATCCAATACTTTAAACAGCTACATGAGAAAACAGTCTTTGGAAACCTAACCAATATAGCAGCTTCCAGTTACTTTTAGCTAATGGGAGATTAAATTTATTTTGCTCAGGGATTTATCAGCAGAAAAGAGACATTTTTCACCTCTGTATCATTCTGTCTGACCACACCTGAGTTTAGAGCTGAAAGTTGTTGCCCTTTCTATGTAGCTATGTAATAGTTTCTCTAATTTCCTCTATATTTTTGTAGCAAAGACAAGCTTTTTCTGCTGGTTGCAGTGCAAGAGGTTAAGGTTTCCTGTTGATTTGATTGCACAGCTCTCGGACTTGCAAATTTGAACTTAAAGTAAAAAATAGAAATCTCTCTTAAATATTGCTCTCCCAGGAAGCATCTCAATGTTTCAGTGGTACTTGCAGAGGCTGGTGCTATCCTGTATTTATGTCTCAAAAAATGACACTAGAGCTGTCTGAGGCTAAAAGGAGACTGGATGCCAACCAGGTCTAGCAAGGCCAAGTGCTAAAATGGTGCATGGTCATGCTGGAGAAGGTGAGAAACAGCAAATTAACATAATCACAAGAAATATTCACGTTGGTGTGCGTGATATGGGCACAATATTCTGATGACACCCAGAAACAGAATCGCTACAAAAATTGCAGCTTGTCTATGTCTATGGAGATGCAGAAGAACAAATTAAACTCCCACCTGTTAGAAGTAACAGAATATTAACTGTGACCTTATTTTGGGATAGGGAAAAACAACAGGGTTAGCTTTCATGCTCCTTTAAAGCTGTGTTTTTCTAGGATACAGGGACATTTCTGTCTGCAGCTGAGCTTTCTTAATCACTAATAATCACATAATAGTTAAAAAAGATGTCCAGTATATGTGATAACAACTGTTCTATGTCCAAGTAACTTTATGGTGACTGTTTAAATCATAAGATAGGAATATATATTGGTAATAACAAAGATGAAACGTAGGTAACCTAAAACCAGCCCAAGGAAGGGTGATTAACACCTCTGTTACCAGTAGCACCAGTGTCCCAAGGGGTCTTCTTTTTTTATTTGCAGGGTACATCTTGTCTGCACCAGCAGTGCCACGTGAAGCGGAGCTCTAGCTGAGAGACATTTCATTTAGAGCAAATATTGAAACTTTGCAGATGCTTGCCTGCAGCTGTACAGAAAAGACAAACAGCCTCCAGCCAAGCCAGCCCCACGGAGCTTTTCCCTTTCTTTGTTTCAGCAAGGTAATATGAACATCTATGCAGATGGGAAGCCAGAGCTCGGGTGACACATTAATAGAACCCACTGGGAATCAGGGTCCTGGTGCTGCCAGCAGCAAAGCCCCTTCAACTCTTCGTGCAGAGGGGGAGATGGGAAGGTGCACAAGGCTCTGCTGAACCGGGACACAGGGAGCAAGACCTGTCAAAGCCCCACCTCGGCAGCATCATGAGCTGGAAGGAGGCAAGAGGACTGTGCAAATACCTACAGAAATAGTGTGTGGGAGGAAAACAGGAGAGAAAGCCTGCTCCGTCACTAAAAGCCCAAGATATGTTTTACAGGTGAAATTTTGCTTATGTAGAGAGCTTTTGTGTCTCAGAAGACGACATGGTCCAGCAATGTGCACTCACAGCCCAGAAAGCCAAATCACACTCTGGGCTGCATCCACAGCAGTGTGGGCAGTGAGGGAGGGCATTCTGCCTCTCTGCTCTCGTGAGATTCCACCTGCAGAGCTGCCTCCAGCTCTGGAGTTACCAACATGGGACAGATGTGGACCTGCATGAAGGTGATCACGGGTTTGGAGCACCTCTTCAATGAAGCCAGGCTGAGAGAGTTAGAGTTGTTCAGCATGTAGAAGAGAAGGCTCCACAGAGACCTTGGAGGAGCTTCCAGCACATAAAAGGGGCAGCAACAGAGTTGGAGAGGGACAGTTTACAAGGTCATGTGTTGAGAGGAGAAGGAAGAATGGCTTTAAACTGAAAGAGGGCAGGTCTAGATTGGATATTAGGAAGAAATTCTTGGCTGTGAGGGTGGGGAGGCCACGGCACAAGTTGCCCAGAGAAGATGGGAATGCCCCATCCCTGGGAGTGTCCAAGGCCAGGCTGAAGCTCTGTGCAGCCTGGGATAGTGGAAAGTGTCCCTGTCCATGGCAGAGGGCTGTGCCCCTTGCCTCTGCACCTCCTCACTTCTGTGAGGATGTGCTCCAGGCCCAAACAGCTGCCAAAGCACTTATCAAAAGGTGCTGACCCAGCTGCAGCTTCTGCCTGCCTTTGTCCTTATCAACAGTGCCATTCTCAAAGCCACCTCCGCCTCTCTAAGGAGAGAGGATGCTCCAGGAACCTTCCTCCTCTCTGTTGGCTGCCCCTAGTGTGGGCTGACAAGGTTTTAACCTCTAATCTGGTGTGGGAGTATGACAGACGGACTCCAGCTCTGACACAGGAGGCCAAAAGCCTTTGAGGAATATGACTATCTGCTTATTAAGCCTGTCCTATTCCAGCCAAGGAGTACTCAGACTAATCTCTGGTAATAGCTACAGAAAGGGTCACTGCTTGAAAGAAACAACGTGATCAAGTGTTCCCTTGTGTTCTACTTTCCCAGCTGCTTTTTTTTTCCTTTTGAACTGGAAGACCGTGGGCAATAGGGATAATATTTCTTCGTGTATGTGGAAAATACCTTACTAGGTAGAAATATCTTCCTGCAGACAGAAATATCTTCCTTTTTCCTAAATATGCAGAAAATCAAGTGCACAGTGGAGCAGCGAAAAGGAGGGTTTTCCTTGGTTACATTTTATTGCAGTGAAATTCCCTCCTGTGCCAGAAGTAATGTCACAGTAATGAGTAATGTCACAGAGGTCCTGGGTAAGTGCAAGTTTTGGGTGAATATCATGCCATATTTATTGTGAAACAGAATCACTGCTCTTAGGAAGGTTGAAAACGAGCTTTTCTACAAAAGAGTGCGTTTTCCTCCCTTGCAAGTATCATGTATTTTGACATGTTGAAAGTTGAAGGAAATAAAAGACTTGTACATCAGGAATATCGAAATTGATTACAGCATTTCAGCTAAGGAATATTCTGTATGTCAAGGATCACCTCTGTGTGGTAAGAGTCACAAAATGCCTCGGCTGAGTTGGGAATAATCTTCTGGAAGGTTTCTTCACTGAAGTTGCTGTCAAACAAAGGTATTTTGGTTTCAGAGACAGCGTAGTAAACCAAAGCAGAATTTGAAGTTCTGTTGGTTTCCTGCAGTGCTGCAGAACCTTATAATATGCATGCAGGGGGATTTTGATTTCTCTTTATAAACATGCCTAGAAAATCATTATTTTCTTCAGTCCCTGATCCATCATTTCCTCTGTGGTCTGGGATTTTCAGGGCTTATATGATTCCAGTAAATATCAATGACCCAAGTGCTGACGCTTATTTCTCTCTTACAGATAATTTGAAAGTTGTTCGACATGAAGCAAAATCAAACTTTGAAACCATTGAAAATGTTTACTATCCATTCAGCACCTCAAAAACATCGTTTGCTGTTTCTCTGAGGTGCTGGCATTTATTTGATGATTCAGAAACAGGCTCAGTGGTCCAGCCCAACAGATATTGTGGCGAGCTGGTTTTCCAGCTGTTCTCCACGTGTGATTGTGTGTAAACCTGTGTATGTGCACACCTGAAAGTATCAGCACGTTTGGTGCTGCATCTGCAGAAACATAATTCATTCTGTCACCTATTTGAGAAGCTGCTTTAAATGATGTGTAAAAATCCATTGGATAAATACATTTTGTGCCATCAAACTCTACCACCTGCAAAGGCAGGTGTTGATGCTTCAGGAATACACACACACACACACACACACCCCACAGACAGTGTTGCAGACTGCAGAAACCTGGAGTGTGTTTGTGTTTCTCGCAGCTCTTCCTTTAACATTTGATTATTTGTTCAGGGCCAGCGTGTTGCTGCTGCTTATCTATATATTGACAAGATTGGTTCAACGTAGAGCATCTGCCTGTATCTAACTTTGTTTGCAAAGACTATTTCAAGATGATGCCAGTGGGGGTGGGGACGTGAGAGGAAGAGAGGGAGAGAATATTTTTAATTAGTTTTGTGTAGGCAGGAGGGAGAGGACAGACGTACACTGTAAATGTATCATATTTTTTTACATTTTTCTTGTGATCTCAAGCAGCAAACAGACCAATCACAACAGCCCAGCAGCTTTATTTGTGCTGTTTTTGGAAGACTTGGCACTGCTACGCACCCTTATTGTTGTTCCTGCTTGACATTCCCTGTCCTTGACATCTCCCTTCCCTGGAATCGATGATGACTGCCATCTCAGCCCTCAGGCTCCTCCACGGCTGCTTTCAACTGAGATAGCCTCGTCCCTTATTCCTTGCTGCCCTACTTTTGCCCCTCGCCACCCCCTCTTTTAAAGTCTGCAGCAACCTGAATTCAGCTCGTTGTGGAGAGAGGTTTTGAAAGGCGGGAGCTTTGCGCACCCGGTGGAATCCCTGGTGGAGATTTCCCCGCTCTGGTGCGCGGTGCTGGCGGGGCGTCGAGGGGGCTGGCTGCAACCAGCCTGTGCCTTTCT
>VWPU01019907.1:0-15564 GCA_013398955.1 Callaeas wilsoni
GGAGCGGGGCCGGGAGCAGGACGGGGCTGTGCCCGCTCAGCTCGCGGTGCCACGGCGCCCTCTGCTGCCCGCCCGCGCCGCTGCTCCGCGCTCCCAGACTGCATTCCCGGCCCGTATCCCGCATTCCCGGCCCGTATCCCGCATTCCCGGCCCGTATCCCGCATTCCCGGCCCGTATCCCGCATTCCCGGCCCGTATCCCGCATTCCCGGCCCGTATCCCGCATTCCCGGCCCGTATCCCGCATTCCCGGCCCGTATCCCGCATTCCCGGCCCGTATCCCGCATTCCCGGCCCGTATCCCGCATTCCCGGCCCGTATCCCGCATTCCCGGCTCTCACCCCGCATTCCCGGCCCTTACCCCTCATTTCCGACCCATAACCCGCATTCCTGTCCCGTATCTCGTATTCCCTGCTCTCACCCTGCATTCCTCACTTTCATCCCCCATTCCCGGCTCATATTCCGCATACTCGGCCCTCATCCCGCATTCCCGGGTCTCATCCCGCATTCCCGGTTCCCATCCCGCACTCCCGGCTCTCACCCCGCAATCCCGGCTCTTACCCCTCATTTCCGACCCATATCCTGCATTCCTGGCCCGTATCTCGTATTCCCCGCTCTCACCCCGCATTCCCCACTTTCATCCCACATTCCCGGCTCATATCCCGCATTCCCGGCCCGCAGCCCGCCACGTTCGGAGCCGGCAGCCTGGTGTGGGCTGGACAGAGGAACCCCATAAATCCTGACTCGGGGCGGGCATCTGCATCCCGCGGGCGGTTCCGGACGGAGGAGCCCTGTAAGAGCACCTGGTCCCAGTGAGGACTCAGTTAAGGCTTTAATAAGACCCTCGGAGCAGTGGGTCTGGCAGCGGCCCCGGTGCAGAGCGGAGCGCGGCGGCGTGCGCTGCTCAGCGCCTGCGGCCGCCCGCCCCTCATCCCCGGCCAAGCCACTGTCTCCAGCTGTCGCCGACGATTGCCGGGGCTCCTAAAGGCCCGGCTACAGAAGAGGCTCTGAGGAGAGTTCGCGCAGCTTTTCTCTCACCGCTGGGCTCTCCCCCACGGTTGTCTCCATCTCAGAATCCTAAGGCGTCCGAATGCCTTTCTGTCAGCAGCAGCAGCAGTAAGTGCTCTCACACAAGTATCTGCTGGCTGGGGATTTCCTGTCATCCTGGCTGTCCACATTCAGCTTTTCTATCATATCTCTGTGTCTTCTCAAAGAGCACATGAGTGCTTCGCCTGTTCTAACTTTATCTGCTTTACAAAACTGCAGTGTTGGGTGATGGCTGTGAGTTACTTTGTTTCTCAAAGTTCAGGCACAGATTATTTTAATTCTGAGTTAAAAAGCGAAAGAATCAGAATGGAGTAATACTCATCCATGTGTTCCTGCAGACTGGGACCTCTCACTCCCTTTCCAACAAAAATACCAGCTCTGAGTATGCTGAAAGGCTTGATCACCATGCGGGGTGGCTGCTTCCATCCCCAGGGCTCACAGACTTTTGTCTGCCTGCTAGTCAAGGCATAATCTGGGAAAAGCACACCCTCTGGAGAGTAGGTGATGAATGCCTGTGAAATCCTGGCTCTGGGAAGAGCCAGTCCTGCCAGATGTGATAATGTTGTCCTCTGACAAATGGTCATAGCTTGGCCTTCTGCAGATAACCGTGTGTTAGCTTCAGCTATTGATCCTGCTGGGGAAGGGCTCCCTATCCTAGAGCCATCCATCCCACCTCCAGAGTGCTCAGCTCTCACAGCCCATGGGTTTTGGCTCCACTTCTCCCTTTCATTGGCACTTCTGCACAGACTAACAATTACGCATGTGCATTTCCATTTATCTCACACCTTTCAGCTGGAAGTCCAAGTACTTCCCCCATGGGAGTCAGGCACTGCAGAGAGCAGTGAGATAAGCAGGGAGCACAGAGGGATCACCCAGTCGGCGTTGCCGTAGCACAGCTGTTCCTCGTAACCAGGCAGACACTTAGCAGAATTCCTGAGTATCTAAACACGAAGTTTGGACCAGCTGTTTTCAAACTTACTTGAGTTGCCAGTCCCCAAAGTGCTGTGCTCGAGGTGTGGCCCCGATGCAGTGCACTCGGGTGCAGTGAGGACAGGCTTGCCCTTCCCAGGGGCACAGGCTCAGCCCCTTTGGCAGCGAGCCCAGCACACATCCTCTGCCTTCATCCCTGCCCACGCAACTCACTGCCCTTGCCAGGGCTCTGGTATAACTGCTCTGATCCAGAGTGCCTACTGCATCTGCATTTTGGTGCAGTGTCAAGCCTTTATGTTTTTTCTTTAAAACACTTTGAACAGTACCATCAGCTCCAGGTTCTTGAGTTCTCCCCAGGGCTCTCTCACCATCTTGAGCATGGGCAGCAGCCACAGCCCAGTGCTTCCCTGAAGGACAGGAATGAGTGATTAAGCCAGCAGAGCTTTCCTGGGAGCTTTTCTGTGGCAGAACTAACTCACTTCTTATTTATGTAAAGCCACACTGTAAACGTGCTCATACACTGCTGTTACCTTCTGACCTGTGTAGCCTTACATGAACTTTTAAAGGCCTGTGGGTTTGTGATTCATCCCAAAAACCTGTGGGGAGAGCAGCAGTGCAGAGGCACGTCAGCTCCAGTCTGGAACAGCGGTGTGCTCTTCTCAAACAGCACATCCCCAGAAATGCCTGCAGTGCTGACTTGCTGCCTGACATCGCTCAAGTGTAATTGGTTATGCCAGGTCTACCATAAAACACTATAAAAATGAAACTTCTTCCAGCAACAACTGAATTCCAGTAATCTCCAAGGCATGTAATTTGTTTCTGAAGTCGAGGCCCTATTTTCTTGCTGCAGTAGCTTTACACAGCAGTTCTGCAGGACTGGGCACTAAAGATGGGCAGCATGTCATCTAGGTTGAGAGGTGGTCACATCTAAAAGGTGATTCACCCTTGGAGATGAATGTGTCTCTTCCTCTCCACTGACAGTGAAGAAAGTGTGGGTAAATAGCTCAGAGACATCGACCTTGCAACTTTACAAATCACCTGAAAGGAACCTGACCTGTGAATTTGTAACTTCCTGTGGGAGGATGCTGAGCTTATGGGCCTTTTGAAACTAACTTTTGCACTGTGCTGTGGTGTGCACCACGTGTGCAGCAATCCCAAATCCAGGCTGTTGGCCAAGCAGTATCTCAGGATGCCCAAAGCTGGTGTGCTGTGTTGTTACCCACACATAACAGCACCCCCAGCCAGAAGGGAGGAATCTGGGAAAAGCTGCTCACAGGAAACACAGTGCATGTGGGCAGTTTGCAGAGCCCATAGGCTGATTCCAGACTAACCACTGCTGTTACCAGATTCTTATTATGCCCTGGTGTCTGAGTGCACATGGAACAGATACTGTGCCTTTTAATTACACCTCCAGTGTGGAAGGATCCCATCAGATCTATAACTACCTAACTACCACCCTGGTTTGAAACTCTCTTTGCTCAAGAGCAGCTGATCCCACCCTTGCCCCTCCCTGCTTTCCGGAGTGCATGAAGCCATCGGGTTGTTTTAGAGAATTTCACCATGCAGCATAAAGATTTGAGAGCTGAAGCTGCCCTGAAAATAAAAATAAATGATAGCGTGACGCAAATGGAATGATATCACTGCACCTTTTAATGTCTGGGGGACTGAACAGGAGACGAAGGTGAAGATTGTTTGAGGTGCAGACTAGGAGGTTGCTGCAGGCTTCATGCATCTGAAAAATCAGTGTTAAAAACAAAGCAATAACTACACACTACTTTAACATCTCGTCTGCCCAGATGGCTGCCTGCTCCCTGCCCCACCACACCACAGTTCCTACTGTTTTATCCTCAAGCCTCAATCTGCAGCTTAATGTTTCCCAAAGAGGAGTAGCAATTTGCCATTTTTCCTTATGTTCAGGTAGGACAGTCTGATATTGAACCTGGTCATTTATAAGCCAAAACCTCCTGAATTCCTTCTCTGGCTTTAAGAACCTCAGCCTGTCCAAATTCCTTGGTACGTAGTTCCAAGACACTTCTGCTGTGAGGAGATGCTGGTTTCAGAGGCCTCTCCTGTCTCACCCCGAACTGCAGTCTCTCCTGACCCCTGTGAGATAACATGAGGTTAAACTACCTATGCAAGAAGAAATGATCCCAGTGATCCAGCCTGCAGCCAGAGCACCAAGCAGTGTGACAGAGGGCAGCAAGCTGTGGCTGAGAGCACAGAATGGGATTTTTTGGTAGCTTTGTCACCAAAGCCAGTGTGTCATGCTACACACTTGCTTTTCTGCCTTGGGAAAAACAACTGGAGTGGCTGCTCTCCTGATCAGCTGCCCTCTGAAGTGTTCCACGTGTGTGGGTATTGCTTGCAGAGGATCAGCTGTGTGTCAGCCTGTACCTCCCCGCTGGAGGAAATGCTGAGAACACAGTGACTGCAAACTCCACAGCACTCCAGGGCTGTGCTGTGCAAGGTGTACTACCAGGACACAGGATGTCACAGAAGCAGAGGCTGTTCCTTGTTTGTCTTCTAATTCTTTTTTTTTTTTTTCCCTCTTACTTTTTAGTGTGGAAACAGTAAATGATGGGCAGTTTCATAGTGTGGAACTTGTGATGCTGAATCAAACTCTGAACCTGGTGGTGGACAAGGGGGCTCCCAAGAGTCTGGGAAAGCTCCAGAAACAGTCTTCTGTCAGCCTCAACACACCCCTCTACATTGGAGGTACCGTGAGTTGCTCTGGACTTGAGGTTTTAACGTGTTTTCTCAGAAGCAAATCATCTCCCATCCTATGGAGAGGGCTCTCCAGGGCAAGGGATGGGACTCTGGGGGGACTCTGCCCTCTGCCAGAGGCTGTGTCCCCAAACAGAGAGCGTGGAGATGCCAGCTCTGCTGCTGTGCTTGGTGCTCTGTGTTCCCCTGGCAGCCCAGGCCAGGGCCAGCCCAGGCAGTGACCCAGGCACAGCCCAGGCAGTGTCTGTGTCACACAGCCACCGCAGGAACAGCCCGCTTGGCATTTCAGAGCTTCCAGAACTGGCTGGCACCAAGGTGTCGTGGCTGACGTGGAAGTGTCAGTGGGAGCATCACAAATTGTCATGGCAAAAAACAAATCGATAGTCAGTAGGTTTAAATAGACCATAACTGAGCAGTATTTCTGCTGAGAGTTTTATAGAGGTCTAAGAACTGGGGGAGAAAAGGTGCGTGATTAAAAAACATATTAACACACAACTAAGAACACCTTGGTTAATAGTTTTCTCATTGCAAACTGAAGCCACAGTTTTAGACAGATACTGGAATTGGCCAAACCTCACTTAAGAAATTTTTTCACATTAAGTGCTGAATCTAGGGGGAAGAAGAGGCCAAATGGGGTGGGGAACAATGCCCAGAATAATGACTATACCACTGATTAGGCGTCTGGTTACAAGAGACAGAACAAAGGCTGGTCTTTGCCCAATGGATTGTTTTTGCCAGAACCCCCCTAGTTCTGTTCTGGGCTGAATGTTGAAATCTCTCTTTCAGTGACATGCAGTTCTTGAATTTTTAGTCAGCCTATTCCAAATACAAAAGTCAGCAGAATGGTAATAGACTCAGAAAGTCTTTGGGCTGTTTCTAATGAGATCACTGAAGCCAATAGTAGGAACTCTTACCAACTTCAGTTGGTGCTGGTCAAGGCTTTTCTAAATAACTTTCTTTAATAAGACTTTTTTAAAAGAACCCTGAATATTGCCCTTGTAAAACAGAAAACTGGCTAATCGTGCTTTGTACAGAGCTGAACTTTTATAATTGGCTCCTATTAAGAATGTCACAGGCTATTAAAGAGCATTGTGCAGCAAAGATAATCTGCTGGTGCAGAGGCCATCACAATTTCTCCCTCTAACACAGCACAAAAGATACTAGTCCTGCAGCAATTTATATACAGGGAGTTTGGGAACTAATCACGTGGAAAAGTTTTGTAAATGGATGAGCATCATGGATCGATACTAATTCTCAAAAGGTACCTAAAAAATTCTCAGGAAAAAACTGAGGCCTGGAATGAAGGATACCAGGATCCACAGCCTCAGTGAAGATTTTTTTCTGTGGCCAATTAAAATTCTTCTTGCTTCTTTCTAAACCCTCACAGTTTTGCATGTGCCACCTCTCCATGTGCAGCCCTCCCATGAAAGCCAGCTGCCCTTCCTCTGCAGGTGGTTTATTTAAAGAAGTTGCCTAAATTACCCCAGAGCAATTGTTCCTGACCTACAGTAATTAACACAGACCTGAGCCCCCAGGTGCTCACAGTTTTGTCCATCTCACAACCACATCACCTGCTCTAGCAACTTTCCTCCTAACACGCAGTTAAACACGTGCTGGATTTGTTTTAAGGCCACCTTTAGCAGTGGCATTACTTAGGGACAGCAAGTTCAGAGGCCCCACACGGCTGAAAATGGAAGCACTTGCCTGTGCTAATGCAGCTGTACATCCAAGCTGGTGTCAGTGGGGAGGGCAGAAAACAACATCCAAAAAACCTGCTGGCCATCCAAACATGTGAATTCTTCCAAGCACTTGAACAAGATGGGAGGTGCTCGCCACAAAGCCTTGGCCTGGCCCTTGAAGTGCTGTTCCCTGTCTTTAGAGCTTTCCTGCACTACTTTCCATGGGATGCACTCTCACCACTCCCTCTCTTAACACTGTGACCCAGTGAAGCCAAACCATCTTGTTGCATCCCAGAGGTGGATGCTACCTGCTGACAAATGAAGGCATTCTTAAACCTTTCAGAAGAATAATTGCTATTAAACTGTAGAGAGAAGGGACATTATTTAAGGACAGAAACACGTGGCCACCAGCCAAAAAAAAAAGGTTTGGTTTTTTTGGTTTTGTTTTTTTTTAGGTCATGTACTTCTCGTAGAAGGTTGGGCAAGTGAATTTATTTTTTTTTCTTTCCATTTCCAGAATGGAGACAATGAGACTGTGCTACCTTACAATGGTCCTATGCAAATTAATTATTCAAAGATTTTAAGGGGCTGTGACAAAAGAAGCCTTTAGCAATTATAATTTATGTATCATCATTGTAAGTGTAAGTGAACCTTCTCCTCAGTCTTTTATCTGAAGGGATCCCAACCTCTACTGGATTATCATCCCTGCGCCAGGGTGCAGATAAGACACCAAATGGTTTTCATGGGTGCATCCATGACGTCAGAATCAACAACGAGCTGCAGGATTTCAAGGATTTACCACAGCAGTCACTGGGAGTCCTTCCTGGCTGCAAGTCCTGTAACATCTGCAAGCACGGGATTTGCCGATCCCTGGAGAAAACCAGTGTGATTTGTGAATGTCACCCAGGCTGGATGGGTCCTCTGTGTGACCAGGAAATTGGAGATCCATGTCTCAACCACAAGTAAGCTCAAACAAATGCTGATGGGAGAGCGAAAGCTTTACAGCTAATGCATATTTCACATTTCATCTTGCAAAACCACATCTGACTGTTTTTGGAGGTGCTGGGTCCCCACATGAGGTTATTGACAGCTGTGAGTCAGCATCTGTGGCAGCTCTCAATTTCCACTTCTTGCTCCGACGTGGCTGACTTGCCAAAGGAGCTCGTGGTCCTGAAGGAGCTCAGGTGTTAATGCTGCAGGTCACACCTTCAGCTGTGGCTCTACACATTAAAATACAAAACCTGCTGTTAATGGGTATGGCTTAACCCCAGGAGGTGAGTGCCTGCACGGATCCAGAGCAGAGCTGCCTGTGAGTGGGAGGTACATGTTTTAGGGGCTTTCTCCCAGCAGCACTGGGCCCAGTCTTCAGACTTACTCCCCAAAGACCATTATGCACTCCAATGTGAGCAGTTTTAAATTTCCCAAATAGCTGACTTAAATATAACACTTTGAAACAGCCCTTTAAAGTGCGAGTTTAAAGGATAGCATGGTGTTCCATGTGAAGGGAGCGTGAGTGTAAAGTATTTACAGTTCAAAGGCTCAATAACCACATCTCCATCAGAAACATGGGATGAATAGCTTTCTTATGGCAAATACACAGGAAACAGTCCCGTGCAGAGCAGCAGGCTGCATATTTCAGTGTTGTTTCGTAAGCAGATGGAAGTACTTTTGTTTCAGAAGTTACTTCAGTTGCTGTCTTGGAAGGCACTTTTCACAAGCACGTACTTTTGACAGGTAAATCGATGCAGTGAATAATCACTCTCAGAAATTTAACCTGGCAAAGGTACCATTTTAAACTTGCTTCTGGTTCTAATTCTGCAAAGTACTGAAGTCTGGAAGGTGTTGAAAACCACCTGACAGTTTAAAAACCAAAGGTATGAAGACCCAAATGTTTCCTTGAACTTCCCAGTGTCAACACAAAGCTGTTGTGGTTGGACAGAGGAAAATAAGAGAGTTCCAGATGTTTACATGATGAGGGATTGTTTCTCTCATAATCTAGGGAGAGTAGGGCAATCATGAACACAGCCCCTTGCTGAGGAAAGTAGCTGTGTGTATTTTTAGTGCTCACACACTGTCCCATCTTTCCTGAAATAACTTCAGCCTTTTGGAGGTGGCTCCTTAAAGCCGCACCTGGTGTGTCCAGGGGAGTGTGGAGTGCTGCTGGCAGGTGTCTGCTCCAACACTCACAGGTTAATCTCACTGAGGAAATGCACCTGTAACAATCAGGTAACCTCTGGTTCGTGGAGCAGAAAATAGTGCTCTCTACAGACTGTCACTCTCTATATTACTGTATTTTGCATGTCTGGACCTGACTGAAACTGCTCCTTTTTAGTTCAAAGCTTAAGAATTAAATGTACAAAAATTCAACATAAACAGGGAATAATTTTAAAGTACTAGAAAGAAAACAAAAATAAGAAAGGCATGGGTTTATGTCAAGTTATGTTATGCCAAAGGTTTATAAGCCCTGAGCAGCTTTTCCTTGGCTGGAGGGAGTTGCTTTCCTCCCTGTTCTCAGCCCATTTGAAGTCTGTCCCTGTCCCAGAAGTGGGAACCGTGTCAGAGAACTTGCTAAGGATCAACACCCCACCCTGTGGTGTTCCTCGGAAATGCCAAAGCTCGCTGCAAGCCCCAGGAGCCAGGGAACGCTCAACTACAGCTGCCAGCTGATAAGTCTGTGCATAGCTTTGCCACAAGCACCTTCATTTTTCACACCGGTTTTCATCACCTGATACTATTTGTACAGTAACTCTGCTCGGGAAGCCTGGGCATGCCGCTTGATTGTTGGCACTTAGTTCCACGTGCCGATGCTGTAAATGTGAGCTGTCTTGTGCGGATGCCAAGCCTTGGTCTGTGCTCACAGAAGAGCCTAACGTTTTCCACTTAGGTTCACAAATTCTAAATGTACTCTCTGAACGTTATCCAGTATTCACTGAAAACTCACAGCTTTCTCCAGAGCATTTGACACTGAGCTGCTGGTTTTGGATTAGCGTCCTGGAATTAAATGGGCAGAAATGCCAAAATCAAACATTTCTGGGCAAAGGAATTTTCACATCTAGCAAAGACCAGCTCTAAATGCTTCTGTTTCTCCAGGTGTCTGCATGGTAAGTGCACGGCGGCCAGCACTGCTTACACCTGTAAGTGCACGGAGGGCTACACGGGCACGTACTGTGACAAGAAGAACAACTCCTCAACCCCCTGCAGGACTTTGAAATGCAGCCACGGGCAGTGCAAGGTGTCGGAGCATGGGGAGCCCTACTGTGAATGTGACCCCGGCTACAGCGGAGAGCTCTGTGACAGAGGTAGGCTGGGCCCCGGGCCGGGAGCTGTGCTGCTGCATTCCTGCTTTACGCCTAATTTACATCTGCTTTACACCTCTCTTCCCTGCCACTCGGATTTGGGGGGGGATGGCAAATAGAAGAGAAAGCTAAGCCAGCCTCTGCAGAGCAGTACAGGGAGGAGAACAGAACCACACAACAGGAGGTAGCTACTATCACAGAGAGAAAGGGGGACGTGTAGAGAAGAGTTTCATTCTCTGTCTCCTGAATCCTCAAGGTTTGCTGCTCCCAGGATTTGGGTGGGATGTTTAAAGAAGAGGTTGTTGTGAAGTTTACCCTCAGCAAGCAGGGATCAGTTATTTGCACTCCTGGGAAGCGAGGTCTTAGGAAGGAGGAACTGCTCACCTGAAGTGGCATGAAAGATTCTCAGCTCGCTCCCTCAGCTGGGCAGGTTTCCAGGGGAATCCCACAGATCGTGCTGGACTTTCCTTCTAGGGCAGAGGCCCAACTCTTCTGCCCCGAGCTGAAAAGACTCCCTGGAAACTCACTGAGTTTTAACTGCATCCTTTCTGCCTTTTTTTGTTCTTGTACAGAAGGAAAGAGCTGGATTATATTATTTTTAATTAGGTTGTCCCTTTCCTGTGGCTGAACCACAGACTTCCCAAATTTACACATGCACATCACCAAAATGTATCTGACTGCAGAACAGCACACACACTTTCAGGTATCCCAGACCACTAGTGTCACGGAGAGCAGGCTGACCTTTGCTCCTGAGAAGCAGGCATGGCAAAACTGATTCTTATTTTGCAGGACTCAACACTCAGCATTCATTAAAACACTTCCAGGCTGCTGATCAAAGCCAGCAGGCCCGCTTGGCCTCGGCCTCGCACCGGATATTACACATTTATGTAGCACAAGCTCTGTTTTGGTGGCAGGTACAAAGCAATAAAAGATTAAGGTTCTTCTCAAGCCACCTGTTTGTCCTGAATCACATTATGAACACAGGGCTGCTTGCTGATGTGCGGGGAATATCCGGCAAAACAGTTAACCACACTTTTTTTCTCCTTTCCGTCTCTGTTGTCCCACCAGAGAACCTCTGCCAGGGAGACATCATTCGAGAAGTGGTCCGTAAGCAGCAGGGCTACACATCGTGCGCCACCGCCTCCAAAGTGCCGCGCCTGGAGTGCCGCGGCAGCTGCGGCAGCGGGCAGTGCTGCGTCCCGCTCCGCAGCAAGAGGCGGAAATACTTCTTCCAGTGCGTGGATGGCTCCACCTTCACGGAAGAACTGGAGAGACATGTGGAATGTGGCTGCTCAAAGTGCTTATAAGCCATTCTCCAGTCTCCTGCCACTTTAATCGACTCAGAAGCGCTATCAAAATGGGACCTATTTACTTTCAGAGTGAAGAAGAAGAAAAGAATTATTAAGTATATTGTAAAATAAGCAAAAAATAGAACTTATTTTTATTATGGAAAGTGACTATTTTCATCTTTTATTATATAAAGTATCGCACCACTTTGGGTATATGTATCATATAGTGAGCTATTTTTACCATGAAACTTTTTTAACAGTTGTAAGAAAAAAAATTTCAAAAGCTAAAAGGTTAAAAAAAAAAAATATATATATATAAAGAAAACATAGCCTAACAGGAGGAACGTGGGGTGACTTTATGTGTATGCACAATGAACAGACGTAAAGGTGTTCCAAGGACCCTCCGCCGAACTGATTCGGGCTGAAGAAAGCTCCGAGGCCCCGGTTGGGAGTTCCAGGTGAGCGGATCCCCGTGACCGACGGCATCCAGGCACCCGGAGAGCCTCCCCAGCCCCTTCTCTTCCCAACACTGCCGACGCTGGTTTGCTCCTGTACAGTGGCCCCGCTTGCTGTTCGTGAACTGGCTCCCTGGAGCACACAGGCACTGCCGTAGCTTGAGGCTAATTACATTATTTGACTATTGTAATACTATAATACATTTTTTGCTGTGTATGTTGTATTTATCTGTGTTCACGTTATATTCTGCAGCAACTGTATCTATAGAGCACAGGCAGCTTTATCCAAAAGAAGGGTGTGAAGGGAAAGGAAGTGGAAATTTGTGTTGCTTTGGCGTAATTGGGGGGCAAAATGTGAAATAAGTGCTAAGTGATGCCTAATAAATGACATAGTACTTTTGTGTAAACTCCTCAGCTATGTTATTTCCCAAGTTTGTGCCTTCTTGCTCCCAGTCTTGAGCCCTTTTTGTATATGAAATGTAAGGAATGCACTGCTACATAGTTTATCACACCTTGACACTTTAACTTGCAAAGGTTGTAAAGAGCATGAAAATACCGCGGGTGCCAGAACGCACCTGCAAAGTATCAGCTTTTACTGCCACTGTCACTTGAGCCACGGGTGTGAGCTGGGCTGTGGCTGCTGCTCGGCCACACGCTGGCACTGAGCAGCTGCCTGCCTCCCCACAGCTTTCCAAGCGAGCAGAAGTTGCACTATATCCATGTGAAGGTATTCAGCCGACCCCTGTCCGCCCCAGCAGCGCTCTCCTGCGCAGGGAGAGGTGGCACAGCTCCACCCAGGGCAGCCTGACCAGCTCAGCCAAAGCTCTTCCACCTGCTCTGTGCCCTGCACTCGTGCCTCTCGAAGGACCCCTGCTCACCTGAGCTGTGCTCAGAGCAACTGCTGAGTAGGAAATGGAAATCAATGCAGAGATAAATTCTCACTGTGGATGTGAGGGAAAAATCGACTCTGGGAGTGAGTTTGATTTTTGAAGGGTTTTTGTCAGGGCTGCCTTTCAGGGTCAGGACATAAGTGCAAAGAGCACCATGGATACCTTGAATTTTCTCTTACTGTAAGTTTCAAACTTCCCCATCAACCAACAGGTTCTATTACCTGTGTAATTTCTTTCTTTCTCTAATGGAGTAAGTAGTATGATCCTTTCTTCAAGGTCTCTGTCTCTGAGAAAGGTAGATACACTTCCTAGGAGCCATAAAGTCCTTCTGGGAACGCTTACTGGTTTCACAAAAAGGCCTTCAGATCAGGGGATCCAGCAAAGGATGAGTAGGAAAGTTGAATCAAGAAAATGGGACTTTGGAAGGATGCACAGAATGCAACCCTGCCATGACAAGTAGAAATGTTCATTTCCCACTAAAGCAAAGAGACTACCTAGCTATAATACAGCCAGAAAGCTGTAACACACTTACTGTTCTTCTGCTGTGTCAGTCTCCTTAACTGCAGCAGTTCATTCATATTTCTCTGTTACAACCAGAGCAACGTGAGCAGAAGGGACATAAGCAATGTAATAGCCATCTCAAAAAATCATCAAAATAAATATCAGTACATGGAGCTGGCAATCAGTGAAACATAAAACAATCACTAGTTAATGTCCCAGACTCTGATTGATACAGTACAGCTCAAAAGCCAGAGAAAAACTAACCCTGGTTGCAAGTACCGTGGACTGCTTTTTATTTTTAATATAACATCAGCAGCTCATAGCGGCTGGGGTTTGTGGTGCACGACAAAAATCACCTAAACCACAACCTACACGTTTTTAAAATTCATGCGAGTAACTGCAAACACTTGTGCAAATATGTGCCAGGCACACTACCACCATTAATGTTTCATTCCTGCTTAAAAACATTTTAATTTCTAAAGAAGCAGCTGCTGTGGTGTCAGGCAGAAGAAATCCAGCCTAGCAGTGGCTCACCAGCCCTCAGATTTGCAGCCACTCGACTGCCAAGGCCTGCAGAAACACGGCCCCTCTTGAACCTGTCTAAAGCTGTGTTCACTTTGTCACTTGAGCAGCAGCACTGTGAGAAACAGGGTGACATTCACGGGTGGCCTCACACCTGCTGGAGGGTGCTTTGAAAGCAATGGCCTGGCCAGGCAAAAGCCATCAACATCTTGTTAACACATCACTCTGGGATTTACTTAAGCCAAGCAAAGGGACCAGCAACAACTCAGCAAGGCCGGCCCTGTTCCTGGCCCTTCTCTGTCATGGCACTTCGGTGTTAAGCGTTGGGATAAAGAACTAAGAAAATATCTATTTTGTAACCAAATGATGCAATTTTTGTATGCTTTTAGGCAGCACTTGCCACTGGATAGTGATGCTTTATGTCCATGATTCCCTGACTTGCTATAGAATTATTTTATGTTAAGAAGAAAATAAAAAGCATTCAGATGTGCCAAAAATGTGAGGTTAACTGAAGTGTAATTAGCTCTGAAAGTTCCTCTGTAACCTGCCTAATGTTACAATAGATTTCAAGAACTGTGGGTACAATGCAGTAGTTTTTACGTCCAGAAAGTTTTAATATAAAGTGAAGAAAGATGCTTACCCTTTAAAAATGGCAATGCAGACAGGTGTGAACTGATGTATTTTATTATTAGATTCTCATTGTGATGTAAGTTTAAATAAATTGTTGGGTTATGGAAGATTGTAACACCTTGTGATGCAGATTATTTCTCTATTTGAGGTATTGAGTCCAACCTTCAGTGTCTACAAGGCAGTTCACAGGAAATGATGAGGGAACTACAGACATTTCTCTTGGACAAAGTCAAAGAACAGCTGTAGTTAAAGGTGGTATGAACAGTAGTCACAAATTTTTATGGCATCACAGCCTAATATTTTAGAAGTCTTATATGCACAGGCAAATTAAGCCACATAGTTTTTGATCCTGGGCATTTTCTGTAATTAAAGGCTTTATCTGCAACATTTTTTTAACTGCTTGAGAAACGCCTGCAGCAAAAATACAGTCATGAATTAATGTTAGACTAAATGAAAAAATACTGAGAATGGAGCTGGAGGAAGTGGGGCTGAGGAAATGGAAGTCACACAGCCAGCTGTGGATGGAAGGGATCCTGTGATGTCCTGACACACACACTCTCCAAATCTGCTGCCACACCGCTGTAGCTGATGATTATTAGTGACCCAGCTGTAACAGACTGGCGCTATTCATTGCATTCCAGCCTTACCACTGAATAAAATAAAGCTTCTCCCTCGTCCTCTACCTTCCCTCACCCATGCCCCTGTGCAATACTCACATATGGCTGATTATACTCCAAACTATGGCCCTTAAGAGTTGCCTTCGCAGTTCCACAAAACTGGTGACAGCAGTTAGCCAATAAAAACACTCAACCTTAATGAGCATCATTAAGTCTGAACTATGAAGGTTAATTACATAATTGTAGCAGATGGCAGCATTTTCACCTAAAGCAAACCCAGCTGAGCCCACTAAAAAAGCTAGCAGGGAAGTGTTCAAAAATGTCTGGGTAGCAGCTGCCCTGGTTTGCTCAACAGTTTATTTGTGTTGCTCATGGCTGTGCAGCACGAGGGTCCCTGAGCACGCACTCAAGGAACTGCAGCCCAAGGATACAACGCTCCTGTTTGTGCTGCCTCTTGCAGTGCCGCAGGTATCTGTTTGCAGCCGTTGGTATGAGGCAAACAGCGCTGGAAACGGTCTATCTGTCTTTTCTAGTCGGCAGGGAATAGCTGGGCAGAGCTTGCAGGGTAGCTGGCTGCGGGGTTTGCGATGTTCTCCGGGGTCCTGTCACTTCTGGTCTCTGTGACCTCTGTTAGGAGTTACCCCCCAGTTCCTACTGCAGCTCATAGCAGGCAGCCCCGCAGTGCAGCGGGCTGGACAGGCGGAGTTGGCTCAGCTTCGCCGAGCCCAAGGCGCTCCCGATGCCTTGGTTCAAGGCCCAGCGAGATGTCACTCTGGGTCACTGGGTGGCCGGTCCTGCGTTCTGTGTGCGCGCTGAGCCGGGACGTTTTCCAGGATGTTTTCCAGATGTTCTTCAGGATGGGCCCCGCAGCTTTCGAGGACAGCGGAGGTGAACGGGGTCCGCCACCAGGTGGCGCCGCAGGGCGGCCCCTCCGCTCCGCTGGGGCCGTGGGACGGGACGGGATGGGGATAGGGTGGGATGGGATTGG
>VWPU01019908.1:0-27134 GCA_013398955.1 Callaeas wilsoni
CGCGGGCGGGCGCCATTTCACGGGCGGTGCGGGGAGCGGCCATTTTGTGCGCGGGGCGGTGCGGGCCGGGCGGGCGCCATTTCGCGGGCGGGGCGGCGCGGCCGGGGGCGGGCGCGGGGCTGAGGGTGATGGCGGCACTTGCCTTTTGCAGAGGCGCGAGTGAAGGTAATGGCACGGTTCTCGCCCGACTGCGCCGTGGTGCTCCTGGAGCACCTGGACACGCCGGTGACGCGATTCCTGCTGAGCCACCCACCGCTGTCGCGGCTTTTCGAGCCTCAGGTGAGGCGGCGCGGTGCCCGCTGCGCCCTGCGCTGTCCCCTCACCGCCCATGCAGAGCCAGCGGCGGCCTCCCCTGTCAGCGCCCAGGCCGTGGCCTCACGCACCCCGTGCTGAGTGCTCACCCTCTCGCCTAGAAAAAGGAGGAGTCTAACTTTACACCAGAGGACGCAGTCCTGGCGTCCGTGGGCATCGTGAAATGCAGCCCCGACCGCGGACTGCTGGTGTCGGAGAGCATGTGCCTGGCGCTGGAGGAGCTGATCCAGGCCTGCTGTGGTGAGTGCGGGCCTCTGGCCAGGTTGGGGCTTTGGTAGCCTGAAAAAAAAAAATTCACGAGTCTTTTCGTGAGTTAAAGTTGAGAGAGTGCCCTGAGCAGCACGTGCTGATTGAGGGTTGTGTTTTTCTCTTAAAAAGAGTGTGCGTCTAGAGCTTAGGCATTGCCTAGGGTGGGTCAGTGATGCCAGCATCAGTCCAGTTCACGCTCTGCTTGTCTTTCTAGCGGAAGATGAAGGTGTCCCTGTGGTGCTGGTGTGTGGCCCAAAAAACACTGGGAAATCGACATTCAACAGATACCTTATTAACCTGTTACTAAACCAGTGAGTCTTTCCATGTTCTGCAAGCTTTTAAGTGCTGCATGAGATTTAGGAGAAGGAAAAAAGAAAAAAAAAAATTGACAGGACTCTCAGAAGAGCCATCAGGACTGGAAGGTGGATAGCTTCTAGACACAAACAAAAAATCAGAAAAGCAGGCATTCTTGTCCTAAGTTGATTTCAGAAAAGTTGCCTCCTGAACATTTCTATGGAAATACTGTTAAATTGCCCCCTTGGAGTGTGTGAGCATGTTGGGCACCAAGCAGTTCGGGTTCAGTAGGGGAGTTGTAATGCTTAACAATGCACCACGAGTGTGGCTGATGGAAGGAGAGATTTTATTCGTGATTTTTAGCTTTGCAGCCTGGAACAAAATCAGATTGTGCTCCTGATATGTTCAGGTCATGCTGTAGCTCTTTTGGTGGATGCTAATACACAGTCTCTCTCCTTGCAGCCTTCCTGTGGTCGAGTATATGGAGTGTGATATCGGACAGACGGAATTCACGCCGCCTGGCTGTGTGTCCCTGAGCAGCATCACAGAGCCTGTTCTGGGTATGTGTTCTGCTGTTTCTGTGGTTACCAGAGACCTGCTTCGTTTCTGAAATGAGCAGGGTGTTCTAGGCAGAGGCTCTGCTTCAGGGGAAGCTGCTGCCACAGCTATCAGAGTTTCCTGGAGAGAATAAACCAAGGGCTGTTTGAGTTTTCTTGTAGGGACATTTAAGCTCCGTGAGTAACACGGAGCTGCTCTTCTGCTCATTTTGTCTGCTTTAAAGAGAGATAATGTAGAGGTGGTAGTACAGGCTGAGGTATGTTAAAGGGGATGTTCAGCCTTTCAGATGTGAAAGGTCTCCTTGGGAAAATCTGTATCCATGGATAAAACTAACTTGAGAAATCCAAAGTGGATCTGCACAGATTGGGGCTGTTGTGATGAGTGGAAAAAAACAAAGCCCAAGAAACTGCTGGTGTTTGTAGTCTTGCAGATTTGTCTAAAAGGACGTGGCCAGGCTGGTTTGGTGTTTAACCAGTTTGTCATACACTGTTCTTTAAAGATTTGCAAGTGAGTAAGCAGTGATTTCAAATAAAGAAACAAACCCAATATTAACCCCAAACAAAACTCCCAGTCCGCAATTGTCGGACCAGTTTCGCCTACCTCCCCTGTAGGCTGTGCAAGGAGGACAATTGGCGTGTGGCAAGAGCATGGGTTATTTCAGGAGAGGAGGCACGTGGTTTCTCAGGGATGGGCGTGTTTTGGTTTGACTTGGGGAAGGCACTGGATGTTCGGTGCTCTCTTTGCCAGGTCCCCCCTTCACTCACCAGCAGATGCCCCGTAAGATGGTGTATTATGGGCAGACCAGCTGTGAGCAGGACACGGAGAGGTACCTTGATGTTGTGAAGTACGTGTTCGGCTGCTACAAGAAGGAAGTGCCTCTAGTCATCAACACGATGGGCTGGGTGAAAGGTAAACGGGGTCAATCTGCTCTGGAGAGGTGTGGGAGGGAGGTAACGGCAGCCCGGCACCACGCGGAACAAGAGCACACAGCACGTCCGCCCTGAGCTAACGCTGCTGTCCCACCTGTTGCAGTAGCAGCAGCAATCGTGTGTTTCCTGTGCTCCTGAAGGTGAAGGGCTGCTGCTCCTCATTGATATCATCCGGCTGTTGTCACCCAGCCACATCGTTCAGATGGACGTGTGTGACTGGAAGGCCATGCCCCCACTGACCCCTGAGCACGTCCACTTCAGCGCCGGGCTGCACACCAAGGGCAAGCAGCAATCCAAGTGCAGGCAGTTGGGAGCGGGCGGCATGGAGAGCTGGAAGTACCCTGAAGAGGAGGACATGTCCACTCCGCAGCACAAGCTGCTCTACGTCCACCCGGAATTCCCTCGGGCAGGGGTGGCAGGTGAAGCGTAAGTAGGACATTGAGTGCTCTGTGAGGTCCACGGGCTGAACAAAACCACACGTCATCCTTGACATGGGGCTGATGTTCTAGGCGAGTGCACAGTGGCATCCTGCGTGACATGTCCATCCTGGGATACCTGGGGCACCTGCAGAGCCCAGACATCGGGGCGGTGCTCCCGCTGCACTGCCTGGTGCCATATCAGGTAAAGGAGCTTTTTGGGATGGCTTGAGGAGGGTGGGGGGGTGCAGAGAGCCCAACTTGAAGTGATGGGCAATTTTGTTCCTACTGCATATGTTTCTTAGAAGAGTGATAAATAATCTGTAAAGTGACTGTATTCAGGGTGTCTGGAAGCAAGGCTTCTGTCAAGGTACCGGTGTGGCACGTGTGTGCTGTGTGGCACGTGTGTGCAGGTGTTGGTGCAGAAGCTTCTTTGTGTGCCCTGCCGTAGTGCCTGTGCGTAGGTGTGGTGTGGGAGCGTGAGGGTCTGTGTACTCAGCAGGGTCTTAGCTATGAACTCAAACTCAATCCATGTGGAGCTGATAACACCGTTCCTCTCTTCTCTTGCCCACCTCAGGTACCTTTCAATGCTGTCGCAGTCAGGGTTATTCACACGGATGTTGCTCCCAGCAACATCATGTACGCAGTGAATGCCAGCTGGGTCGGGCTCTGCTGCATTCCGGAGGAAGTCCGGTGCCAGACTGACGGGCCAGTCCTGCTGACACAGACACCAGTCTGCGACTGCCTGGGCTTTGGTGAGCACACCTGGAGCTCCGCTCTCACCTGCCATGTTTTGGCAGACAGGTTGCAGAGTGACGGAATTACCTACTATTCTAAAACCAGCTGGAAAAGTGGGATGAGATACAGGAGTAGTGGTGTATTCTCTGCTGTTAGAAACTGTACTGCCAAGTCCTTGGACTTTGGTTAACACGTGGTAAGAGCTGTGGAGAATGTCCTTGGACGGCGCCTCTTGGAGCTTCTCTCAGAACTCCAAGGTGACTCACTTTCTGCTTCACGTTCTCGAAAGCAGATTCCATGTGGCTTTTGCAAAATTCCAGTAGTTGTCTCAGTTTCATTGTGTGACTTAATTTAATGTTCCAGTTTGGACTTTGGTGCTCAGTTGTGTGTAGTTGTGTGTAGGGATGTTACCTTGAACAGGGATACCTGGTGGCTGAGCTTTGCATCTGTTTTGTTTTTTAGGAATTGTCCGAGGGGTTGATATGGAAAAGAAGCTTTACCACATCCTGACGCCAGTGCCTCCAGAGAATCTGAGACTAGTGAATTGTCTGCTCCTTGGGAACATCGCTATCCCTAACTGTGTGCTTGTGGGCCAGGTAGGAGCTCATGGGAGGGGTAGGAGCTGGCTGAGCTGCACCTGGCTGGCAGGTTTTCCATTTTCTTATTCCTGAGGCTGATGCGTGCTGGGAGATGCCTGGGCATCAGCAGATGGTTATCTCTCTGTGAAATTGTCCTTAAGCACAGAAACTTTGGGAGAACAGAATGTTCTGCTCATGTTTCAAGTGCCAAAGTCAAGTTTGGTGATTGCTGGGTCCTTCCCACCATCAGCTCTGTCAGCCTGGGGAGGGATGTGCTTCCCCCTCTGCTGAAGGTACAGTTTCTTAAAGTTGTTTCTGGTTTATTTTTTCCATTTTTCAGCAAGGAATTGAGGGAGAGATCCCCTACGTCACATCCGATTACAACTACAGTATCATGGGCTCAGGGAAACTGAGGAAGAAGAAGCAGCATTTGAAGAGGAGGGAGTTCCCTTTCGAGTGTGATTACACTTGAAGCCTGGGGGTGCTCAGCCAGGGGTTGTTCATGTGGGACCTCGTGTGGTTGCAGGAGCCATGGGTGCTGCAGAGGCCCTGGGAAGGTGGGCAGGTAGATGCTACAGTAGGGCTGGTTTTGATAATGTTTTTGTACGTTCAGTTTGTATTTTTGGTGTTTTGTAATAAATATCTATGGTAAACATTGGGCTGGTTTGGATCTTTTCCTAGGCCATGGCTGACACAGCTGAGGTCAGCTGCCATTGCACATGCACTCTGCCTCTGGTCAGGACCTCCTCCCATTGCCTGTCCGGCTCAGGGAGGAGCTCTGGGTGTCAGAGCGATCCACAGGGCCCTGAGCGGAGCTTCACCATCCCCTGCGTTTGGGGAAGGGCCCGTGCCAGGGTGCGGGCACTGTGGCTGGCCACGGCTCTGAGTGTGCTGCTGGTCAAAGAGAGAGGGAGGAAGGAGCACCACAAGGGGAGTCCCTGTCCCTCTGAGTGACAAAGATGGAGCCACTCGGCACTGCACTGTCACAGCCTACCCTGTCTGTGCTGGGACTGCTGTCTTCTGCCCTGTGGTGTCCCAGCTGCATATCTGGTGCTGCAGGGCGAGCTCCGGGCCCTGAGCACCGTCCGGGAGCAGCTTGGGCTGGCTTTGACGTGTCCCCAGCTCTTAACGGACTGTGCTATGGATAGAGGCTGGAATGGGATGGGATGGGGGGGGAACTTGTTACCCAGGTGCTGCATGGAGCACTGGGGTGCACGGTCTTACCTGACCCTACCTGCTCTGCCCCACTGGGACACAAGAGTAACTATTTCTTTTTCTTCCCAGGCCTTTGTCAATTAGCAATTTGCTCCCTAGGGAAACCGGGGGGGGGGTGGGAGTCACACAGGGGTGAGTGAGTGCCTTGGGTCAAGTTGTGGACGTTTTTGGGAAAAAAACTATTCTTTATGGGTAATACCATCACGCTGGGCTCTTACTGGATCTGTAACTGCAAAAGTGACTTGGCTTCTAGCAGCAGCTCCTGCAAAATGAGGCATGGCTCTGCCTCAGCCCAGACTGGGGAACAGTCCAGCCCTGGAGACTGCAGCCCTCCAAGCCCAGTACGCATGCAAATCCCCTCGGCCAGGTCTCCTGTGCAGGAAGGAGGGGTGCAGAGGAAGGAGGAATATGGTGCACCATTTGAGGCCAGAGCATCTTGGCTGGTGGCTGTTGTGGGTGTGAATAATCTGCAAAATTGCTTTTATCTGGTTTGGGAAGAGATCTCCTAGAACTCCAGGAATGAGCAGCTGTAAACAAACAAACAAACTGGGATGAGAGGTGAGGAGGGGACAGAGCTGGAGAAGAGCTGCGAGGGGCTGTGCAGTGTTGCAGTCTTGTAAAGAGTTAAGCTTAATCCAGGCCTAATTATCCCCATATGGCTGGGTCTGGCAGCAAAGAAAGAGGCTGGCCAGCACTGTGGCCTGAACAGTGGCTAAAATAAATAAAGGAGCCATGGTGGTGGTGCAGCCATGGGGAACATCCCAGGCGGGGTGAGACAGGAGTTCAAGTCACAAGGGAGCGGGTGGAAGAAGCTTCAGGAACGGCGAGATAGGCAAAGGACATGGGAGAAATACCCAACACTAAAAGAACCGTGGCCAGGCATCCCCCTTGGTTTTGTCACTAGCCCCCCAGCATCCACCTTACCCGGCTGAGGGCAATGGATCCCACGGTGGCTCTGTCCCTCAGAGCTGGGGAACAAGTGAGTAAACCCTGTGTGCTGAGCTGCAAGTGTCTGTTTTGGGATATTTCAGGGGGGGTACAAGGTGCCAGTGCCTGCTGGGGCCCAGAGATGGATGCTGCAGCCTCAGGAAAGCGGAACCTCACTGGCTTCTGGTGCTTCCTGAGGTGAAGAGGGACAACGCTGGGGACTTTGGAGCAGAAACCTCAGTGAAACATCCCACCAACAAGAACACTGTTCTATGATCTATGGGAAATATGTGACAGCATTTCAAATATTAAGGATGCACTAAATCAAGCAGGATTAATTTTGCAATGCATTGGCATCTGTTACCTTTGCAGCAGTGTTTTCTGATGGAATTTCTGGCAAAGGGTGCCTAGAGGCAACAAAACTCTGAGAAGCACCTGGTGCCTCCAGAAGGAGATGCTGTGATGAGTTTGGAGGCTGGGATGGTCTTGGCCTGGCAGTATTGCGTGGGGCAGGATGAAGGTGCCATCCTTTGTTGTCTTTGTGGGGTTTAAGCCTTTCTGGTGCTTTCTTATTTGCTTGGATTTAGCAGGAGGAAAATCCCCCTGAAGATCTCTGGTTTTCCCTGTGCAGGCTGGGGGCCCCGTGTGCCCACGGGTGCAGGGATACAACCGGAGCTTGGGGTGGCGCATTCCTGCCCCCTCAAAAGCCGGACGGACAGCAGAGCCGCCAAACAGCCCCCTGCTTCATGCTGATTCTTTCCATCACAAGCACGTCTTGTCTCCGTGGCCGAATGTCTTCCATAGACGGTGGAAAGTGAAATTTGTGCAATGTCTGTAGGAGGCTGAAGAAAGGCCCTTTGTGCGCCCCCCGCGCGGGTGCTGGGCAGCCTCCAGCAGCACCCTCGGCCGCCCCGCGGCTCCCGCCGGCGGCGTCAATGCACCGCTTGTCCAGAGACCGGGACCCACTCTTAAAGCCGGAGCTGGTCTCCCCCGGTTAGTCCCACCGGTGGCCCCGTCGGGGTGGGCACGGCTCCGGGGGGCCCCCCGGCCGCAACCCCAGGATGTTTCTGTACTGGAGGAAGCGGGGTGCCTACGAGCTGGAGGCTTTACCGCCGGGCCTGGCGGGGCTGGAGTACGGGGCAGTGGAGCGCTTCTCCTGGAGCTCCAGCCTGGACGTCAGCGAGGAGCTCGGGGGTAGGTGGCTGGGGGGCTTTGGGCAACCGGCAGGCTGTGGCTGAGCGCGGCTGCCCAAAGCCTCCAGCCCTGGCAACGAGGGTGAGGGATTGGGAGAAGCTCCTGGGTGCCGCCGGGATGCCGTGGGAATGCTACAGGTGCAGCTGGGGAGCGCTCGGCAAATCGCCCCGTGCCACCGGCGCCGCTCCCCCCGGCCCAGGCAGGCGTTTGAAGCAGCCGGCTGCCGCTGCCGTGTGCTCTGCCGCAAGGACGATCCGGTTTCAAAACTCGTTTGCCGTCACCGGGAGAGCCGGGTGTGATAGCACGGCCGGCAGCAGGAGAAGGAGGAGGTGACCGGGCGGGGAGAGGAGCTGATGGGGACAAGATCTCTCCTGCAGCCCCCGAAGTGTCTGGTGGGGACCCGGACACGCTCCTGCCTCTGCCGCAAAGCGGGGCTCCCTGCGCGGAGCTCCCAGCCCGCGTGTCCCAGGTCCTGGTGCATGTGTGACCCGCGGGCAGGGTCCGCGTTTGGGAACGGCCACGCGGCTCTGGCCGTGCCGGCGGCTGCGGCGTGGGGCTGATCTTTGGCACCGCCGGCGGCTTCGGCCAGCCTGTAGTTTTTGGTGAGTTTGGAAAACTTTCCCTTGGGTGCATGAAAGAATTTCTTATTTGTTTCCGTTATTATTCCCGATAGGTCAAGTGAAAAGGCAGCGGCGGGGGGCGGGGGCCGGCCCAGCCCGGCGGGCGCTGCGGGGCGGCCGCGGGGACAGAGGCCTCATTGTGCTCCTGCCGCGGGGGCAGCGCCCGGCCCCGGCTCCCAGCCCTGCTCCCTGCGGGCGACGAGCTGAGCCCTGCCCGGCTGCTCCTGCACCGTCATCCGGCAGCGCCCATGGTGCCACAGCAGCCCCGGGATCGCCTCCCAGATGGGAGCTTGAGCAACCAGCACCATTCCGAGTTGCTTCCCCCTCTCCAGGCAGAAGCAGCAGTTTTTTCAGTGCTGCCTCAAAAGGCAGACTGTTTTATCCCGCAGACTGTTTCTAACCCCGGCCTTGGCCGCGGTCTCGCTCGGGTCGGCATGGATGCTGTTTTTGTTGGCAGGAAGGGTTCCGGAGAGGGAAGCGGTGCAGCGGTGAAGTCCCTGTGCCGCTGGGCTGGTATAACAGCCGTACCACCTGGTAGAGCCGTGCCATTGTGGTAGAGCCATGCCATCTGGCCTCTCCACATCCCCGGCAGCGGCTCCCCGCCCAGCAGGCAGCTTCCCAACGGTGCATCACTGCCTGCAGCGAGGCCGTCCTGCCAGAGGGTGTCTGTACTGCTCGTTTGCCGCTTCGAGCAGCCCGGAGTCTGTTATTTTTAAACGATTGGGTTCGACACATAACAAAAGCCTTCAAAATAGGATTTGTCCCTAAGGCCGATTTAACTGTCAAAGCTTAAAGTGGCTCCTAAGCCTCGCTGGGGGCTAACAGCGGCAGATTTAGTATTGCTGCTGCAGCCCCAGGCCGTGCCAGCCCCAGGGGAGCTGGGGCAGGTCCGTGTCCTCATCCTGTACCCTGGGGTGCTGAGCAGGAGGTGCCGGATTCTGTCACCGCCGAGCACACCGTGTGCTCCCCCGGCGGAGATGCATCACCGGCTCTTGGGCACGGGGCTTCATTCCCCTGATGAGCTTTGGGGCGGGCAGGAGCGGGCTGAACCTGAGTGCTTTGCTGAGCTCTGAAACCCAGGATTCGTGGTGTGGGGGCCTCAGCACGGACTCGGAGGGGGCTCACCACGGCACCCAGGCACTGACCCTACTCTCTCCACAGCCGAGCCGTGCCCAGAAGAGGAGGCAGTGCTGCACTGCCAGAATCCCGACGGCGCCGGAGAGAAGAGGGAGGCCAAGGTGGGTCCTGCGGGGTGGGGGCAGTGCCGGGGAGCTTGGAGGTGAGAAGGGGCAGCGGATGGTTCTGCCCAACCTGCCGCTCCCTGAAGGGCCCCTGCCCTGGTCGGCAGCCCCCGGCCTACTGTGCCGAGTGTGCATTCCCTGCTGGTGTCAGGGTCCTGCTGGCATTTAAAGGCGCGGCGGCGGTTTACCCGTTTCCCCAGGCTGCCGTGATTTGGGCTAATCCACTACAGCCCGTCTGTTCCCCTGATCGCTAACGCGAAGCCAGTGGGGATTTAGGGTCCCTCCTCTCCTGCCGACCGTGCGGAGCCGGGCCAGACCCGCGACCTGGCTCCTAGCGAGTCCCCGGGGCTGCTGTGCGGGGCCGCGGGCGGTGTCTCCGGCGCAGCAGGCAGGACGGCCCGGGCGCACCGGAGGTGTGCCGCGGTGCTCTGTTTGCACGCCGGGCTGGCAGGGCCGGCGCTGCTGGGGCACACGTGGCACTGGGCTGCAGCTGCCCACAAGTGCAGCTGGAGCTGCCGGGAGCGACTGAGGCCACCCCACCGCTGTCACCAGACCCCTGATGGTGCCTGGCAAGTAGCAGGGGGAGGGGGCTGGTCAGGCTGGGGCCTCCTCCTGCCGTGTCACAGTGCAGGATCGTGATCCCCCTTGCTTTGTGAGGCACCTGCTGAAGGGCGGCGGAGCTGCCGTGTGCTGGGAGTTCCGTGGGGCTCGGATCAGGAGCTGATCCCTGGGGTGGGCAGGGGGGTTTGGCCATCCCGCCTGGCCCCTCCTGTGAGTCCAGGGATGAGCTACTGGCACAGGGTGGATGAGGAGCCTCGTATCCCTCTGGGGCGGCTGCCAAGGATCCCAGAGGATCTCACTTGAATGAGTGCCAGCCGTGGGCACTGCCTGGAGCCCGCGGCCATACTCCCACAGGCAGATGTCACGATGGCCACGATGGCAGCAACGCTGTGGGACACAGGGTGGGAGAGGAGGAGGGCTGAGGGGTGCAGGGTGTCCTGGGGCTGAGGCTGTCTCGAGGCCTGGGACAGGACACTCGTGGATGGCAGGAGGTGCTGCAGAGGGGCCAGCGGCCCCTCGGAGAGCGCGCGAGTGGTGGGAGCACGTCAGCTCTGACCTCAGCAGCGCCGGGAGGAAGGAGGGCAGGAAGTGGGGGCGGCTGGAGCTGCACAGGCGCTTCCTCCCCGCAGCAGCGCGGTGTACTACAGGCAAGCCCGGGCAGGGCTGTGTCCTCCCAGCAGCCCCTCGCACCCCCCCCGTGCAGGGTGGCGATGGGGGTCCCACACGGGGACCGGGATGTATCAGCGCTGCAGCAGGACTTGCTGGCAGTTGCCGGCAGCACCACAATCCCCAGGAGCGGGGCCAGTAGGAGCCTCAATGAGACGGGCACTGGCCAGGGAACACAGGCTGTGCACTGTGCTGAGGGCCTGGCCGGGGATTTAAAAATAACCCGCTGTGAATGCCTGGAGGGGCTGGGGCCGCGGCCACGGCCGCACACAATCGGAGGAAACCCGCCGGCTTCGAGCATTGTTTGGCTGCAGACGCTCGCTTCCTCCGTCCTGCCACGGGGACATGGCTCTCATCAGCACAAAGGGGCTGTGGGGTGCCGGGGCGGCCTGCTGGGCTGCTGGTGAGGTGCTGGTGCCACGGTGCAGGTGACTGTTCCGCAGCTCCTTGTCCAAGCCTCGGCATGTGCAGGTGTCCCAGGGTCTCTGCTCGTTGCAGTGGAGCAGGGAGGGGCTCTGTGGTGCAGAAGGCCCTGTGTCATCACCATGCCCTTACAGCATCCCCTGCCACATGGCCATGTCCTGCTCATCCTGCTTTCCCTGTGCCTGCTCTGGGCTCAGCATTCCCTGTGAACAATGTGCCAGCTGCAGTTGGGAATGGGAGAGGGGACCCTGCTGCTCATGGTGCTGGCCATCCCTCCTATCAACGTGCCACAACCGATGGCCCCGGGCAGGCCCTGCCTGATGGATTCATGTCCCCGCAGGAATGCCACCACGCAGAGTGCCTGCAGCTGAGGCGCAGCGGCCCCCTCAGCCTGTGTGAGCTCTGCGACAGCCGCCTCCATGGCGCCATGCACTTCGATGGCCACATCCGCTTCGAACTGCCCCCGCAAGGTGAGCCGGGCGGGCGGTGGCACCGCTGCTCCCGCGGCTCTGCGGCAGTGGTGCGGCGCAGGGATAGGAGTGATGGAATGCGCTTGGGGCTGGTGCAACTCAGGGATGGGAGTGGGATGCAGTGGGAGCCAGCACGGGGCTGGGGGAGCTGTCCCAGCCCATCTCGATGTCCGTTTGCAGGCTCCATCCTGGCCCGCAACATGTCGACACGCTCGTGCCCCCCGCGCACCAGCCCTGCCTCTGATGTGGAGGAGGAGGAGGGTCCGGCAGAGAGCAGAGGGTGAGCCCCCAGCCCTGCACAGCCCCTGTGCAGCCCCAGCCCGCGGCATCCCTGTCACCCTGCCCTCCCTCTGCCCGCAGGGAGCGCAGGAGCTCAGCGCTGAAGCTGCCCAAGAAGAAGGCTTGGCGCAGGCACACGGACGTAAGGCACCGGCTCCTCTCCCTGGGGTAATCGGCAGGGCAGCAGCATGGCCCTGGTGGGAGGGAGGGAGGGAGGGACCCCTGGGCGAGCAGCTGCCACCTGCCCCCAGGACCCCAGCAAGGAGTGCTTCACTCTAAAGTTTGACCTCAGCATCGACATTGAGGCAGAGATCGTGCCAGCTGTGAAGAAGAAGTCACTGGGGTGAGTCTACTGGGGACAGGTGCAGGGACAATGTGGGGACAGATGCAGAGACAAATGTGGGGCTCGCGTCCTGCAGGGAAGTGCTGCTGCCAGTCTTCGAGAGGAAGGCAATAGAGCTGAGCAAGGTGGACATCTACCTGGACCAGTCCCACACGCCGCTGTCCCTGCAGTTCGAGGCATATCGCTTCGGGGGACACTACCTGCGGGTGAAAGGTGCTGCGGGGGCCCAGAGGGAGGCTTGGTTGCTCCAAAGCTCCCAGGGGACACTGACTACCTGATGCTTCCACAGCCAAGCCCGGAGAAGAGCTGAAGGTGGAGCAGGCAGTGCGGGACGCCAGGTCAGCCAGCCTGCCCTTCCTGCACCCTGCCAGCAGTGCTGCATTCCTTGGGCCAGTGCTGGAGCCGCTGCCAGGACGCCGGGAGGGCACTGAGAGCCTGGTGAGTGCCAGTGCCAGCTCTGAGGAGGGAGGAATTGGGGATGGGATAACAGCACGTGTGATCCCCTCATAGCCATTCTTTCTGGTGAAGATGGGTCATGGGGCAGCAGCCTGGTGTCTTCTCCATGGCCTTGTGTGGTGTGGGCTGAAGATCCTCCTGGAGTCCCCAAGAGCCACTTTGTCTCCTGGCCATGCCATGCTGGCTGTGCTGTGCTGTGCTGGCTACACCATGGTGGTGTAGCAGCTCAAGCAGTGGCACCAGTCCTTTGACTGTGCCAAGTACAGGCTGGCACCAAAGCAAAGGCAAACAGGAGCACTGGGGGCCCCAGCGGTGACTGCCACTCGCTGCCACCCTAGCCTTGGGACTCGCCCTGGCCCCAGGACTCACCCTGGTGGCTGGCCCTCCTCTCACTGTGGCACCTGGCAGCTGCTGAGCACAGCTCTGTCCTGCCCCGTGGACCCTGGCCCCAGATAAGGCGTGGGACCGGGCTGGGCGTCGCTCCCATGGGAGCAGGGTGCCAGGCCCACAGGGAGCAGCTCTGCAGGGTCTGGCCAAGGGGACACAGTGCTTGGTCCTGTGCCAGCAGGCCCTGACAGCGGCAAACTGGCTGCGTGGCAGGGGCTAGTGGCTGCCCGTGTTCAGCACTATGATGCCTGGCTGCGAGACCGGCAAGGCTCTAGCTGGGCCAGGAGACAAGCGGGCAACCAGCCACCTCTGCGGGGGTCTCAGTCCCGACCACCTTCCTGGGGGCAGGTGGGCCCCAAGAGGCATCGAGGCCATGGGGCTGGCGGCAGCCGGGGCACCTGGAGATGTGGCAGCACAGTGAGTAATGGGGATGGTGCCCGTAGCAGCTCTTCCCGCCTGGGTCTGGGGACCTGGCAGGGTGTGGGGCCGTGCTGGTGGCGGTGGCAACACCATGCCGCTTTCCCAGGGTTTGGTGGCAGGCAGGGAGCCCCGGCCCTGTTGTGTGTTCTTCCACGGTGAGATGGCAGCGGCCACATCCCGGCACGGCCCAGGGACACACAGGGAGCAGCCGGTCCAGCGGTACTCGGGGCGGCGGGAGCCGCTTGGCCGTGACCCAGCTCTTGCGACCAGCCGGGGGGCTTTGATCTCCGCCGGTGAATTGTTCAGCTCTGGTAGCTTATCTGCCGAGGAGGGAAATTAGGTTTTCGGCGCTGGCTCCACCTCCTTTTGTTTCGGAGCAGCCCGGCCACAGCCTGCCCGGCCCCGGCTCTGCGGTCCGAGCCGGGAGTGCGGCTGGACGGGCGGCTCGGCCGGGTGCTGCGACCCTCGGGATGCCCTGAGGCCCCGCGCTGCTGGGGCCCCTTGTCCATGGCCGGCCGGGCTTGGCCAGGCAGCACCCGGGGTCCTGCTCCCCCGGGGCCCTGCACCCCCGGGATGCAGGTAGGCAGGTCAGTGCGGGCAGGGGAGCATGGCCGGGGGACCCCACTGCCCGGGGCTGCCATCTGGGTGTCTGTCTGTCCCACGGTGCTCAGGTTAGCCAGGTCGCTGTCCGCATCCCAGTGCCACGGCCGCAGTGCTGGACACTGACCCTGGGAACACTGGCTGTCCCCACCGCAGGCTCCAGGACGGCGAAGAAAGAACATAACAGAGTTCCTGGGGGACACCAGCATCCCCAGCCCCGAGCCAGCCCTGCACAGCAGCAGCTCTCTGCCCACCAATGGCACTGACACCTGGAAGAATCGCGCCGCCAGCCGCTTCAGCGGCTTCTTCGGCTCCGGCACTAGCACGGGCTCCTTCGGGCGGGTATGTGGGATGCAGGCGTGGGGAGGGGGTGTGGGATCTGCCTGTGGCTATGCTGGGGAACTGGGATGGGTCCCCCTGGGGCTCGAGACCCTAGCTCCACAGGCAGGGAAAGGCACTCTATGGCACATGCCCACTGGTCCCCACCCAGCCACTCTGTCCCCTGCTTTTGGCCAGGAGACTGAGAAGCTGGAGCAACTGGTGAACAGGCTGCACGCCTACAGCACCTTTGGGCTGCCCAAGCTGCCGCCCCAGCTCCGCTTTGACCGCGACTCCTGGGAGGAGGATGGGGACGAGGCTGGGCTGACCCTGGAGGACAGCTGGCAGCAGATCATCCAGGGCACAGAGGTAGGGACAGGGCCCGGGGAGCCTCAGGGGCTCTGCTCAGGCCCCGGCACAGCACTGACACTCCGCCTGGCAGGTCCTGTCGCGCCGGCAGTGCCACCAGCAGGAAGCCATCTGGGAGCTGCTGCACACAGAGGCCACCTACATCCGGAACCTCAAAGTCATCACTGATGTGAGTGTTGGCAGCTCCGTGCTGGGGCTGGGGGCTGTGGCTGAAGCTCACCGACTCCCCACTCTCTCCCCACAGCTCTTCCTGTCCTGCCTTTTGAACCTGCAGGAGTCAGGGCTGCTCTGTGAGGTGAGTGGAAGGGGCTGCAGGGGACAGGGTGTTCAGGGATGGGTCCTGAGCCTTGCCATGCTGCAGGGTGGAGGTGCCATTCCCCAGTGCTGCCCACCTCACCCCCACAGGTGGATGCTGAGCGGCTCTTCAGCAACATTGGAGAGATCATCCGGCTGCACTGCAAGCTGTGGCGGAGTGTCATGGCCCCAGTGTTGGCCAAGGCACGACGGACTGGGGCACTACTTGACCCCATTGACTTCCTCGATGGCTTCAAGATGGTGAGTGGGGATGCCATGCCATGGTGGGGAGCCACGCCATGCTGTGTGCCGCATGGTGACCCCCTTGTGTCCCCCAGTTCGGGTCCCTCTTCAAGCCCTATGTGCGGTACTGCATGGAGGAGGAGGGCTGCATGGAGTACATGCGGGCGCTGCTGCGGGACAGCGAGCTCTTCCGCACCTATGTGACGGTAAGGGGAGGGCGGGGCCCGGGGCTGGGGCTGGGGCGGTGCCAGTGCTAATGCCTGCGTGCCGCAGTGGGCCGAGAAGCAGGAGCAGTGCAGCCGCCTGAAGCTGAGCGACATGCTGGTGAAGCCTCACCAGCGCCTCACCAAGTACCCGCTGCTCCTCAAGTCTATCCTGAAGAAGACGGATGACCCACAAGCCCGTGATGCCATCACCACCATGGTAAGGGATCAGGGGTGGGGGGCAGCAGGGTCGGTGGCCCCTGGCCCCTCAAACCCACCTCTACTCCTGGCACAGATCAGCTCTGTGGAGCACTTCATCAACGACGTCAACTCGCGGATGCGCCAGCGGCAGGAGCGGCAGCGCCTGGATGCCATCCTCAGCCGCATCGATGCCTACGAGGTGGTGGAGGGCAGCACAGATGAAGTGGACAAGGTAGGCTGGACATGGTAGGAGCTGCCATCTCACACCATGCCATGCCATGCCACTCAATGCCACCCTCTGTCACACTGCTATGCCTCCCTGCTGTGCCACCCTATGTCACTTCATGCCAAGCCACCCCATACTATGTCATGCCATGCCACCTATGCCATGTTACCCCATGCACCCAATGCTGACACCGGGGGCTTCTGGCAGCTGCTTAAGGAGTTCCTGCGGCTGGACCTCACGGCTCCCATCCCTGGCACCTCCCCGGAGGACACCCGGCAGCTCCTCCTCGAGGGCAGCCTGAGGATGCGGGAAGGTAAAGACAGCAAGGTGAGGACTGCAGGGGACGGGGAGGTCTCAGCTCCGGCCCCTGCCCCTGCCCACCCACCCTCACTCACTGCACCAAACTGACACCCATGGCTCCACTCTCACCCCAGATGGATGTCTACTGCTTCCTCTTCACCGACCTTTTCCTCATCACCAAGCCCTTCAAGAAGGCTGAGCGCACCAAGGTGATCCGGCAGCCCTTGCTGGTGGACAGAGTCGTTTGCCGGGAGCTCAGAGACCCGGGTGAGCAGCACTGGGGGCAAGGGGGACTACAGGGAGGTCCCTGGACACTGCTGACAGCCCCTGCCCACAGGCTCCTTCCTCCTCATCTACCTGAACGAGCTGGGGAGCGCTGTGGCCGCCTACACCTTCCAGACCAGTGGGCAGTTGTGCCGCAGCTGGGTCGAGGCAGTGCGCAATGCCCAGGTGAGGGCACATGGGTGGGTGGGGGACCCGTGGGTGACCCGTGCACACCCCATTCCTCACTGATGCCTTCCCCTTCCTAGAATCTGCTGCAGCGACTGCGGCAGCGCCGGCGCATGGAGAAGGAGGAGGAGGAGGAGGAGGAGATGGAGGAGGTGGAGGATGAGGAGGAGGTGGAGGATGAGGAGGAGGAGGAGGAAGTAGAGGAGGACGGTGAGAGTGGCACCTCAGCTGCTAGTTCACCTACCATCCTGCACCACAGCAGCACCAGCCCAGACTCACAGCAGTGGTAGGGAGCAGGAGGGGGGGACCTGCACACCCTCAGCCTGGCACAGGCCCCTCCTCACCTTCTTGCCTCCACAGCCCATCCGACGGCTCCACCGAGACGCTTGCCATGGTGGCAGCAGACGGTGGCGACGAGCTCTCCTCCCCAGACTGGGACACAGGACCCTTCAGCTCAACCTCGGATGGCTCCTCCGTCAGCACCAGCACCTCCATCGGCACTGGCACCTCTGCTGAGACTCCCACGTCCACCGAGACCCCCACCCGGGAGCTGCCTGCAGGTGCCCTGCCTGTTCCCCTGCCCCATGGTGTGGCCTCCCCAGGCAGTGGCTGCCGCTCGTCCTCCATCGACAGCGCCTATGGCACGCTCTCACCTGCCTCCCTGCGGGACTTCGGCCAGCAGCCAGCGGGGACAGCAGAGGAGGGGCAGGAGCCCTCCCTGGCCCCTCCGGCTCCACGGCCTGCCTCGCCCCGGCTGCGCCGCCGGACCCCTGTGCAGCTTCTGCCCTGCCCGGCCAGGGTGCTTAAGTCCAAGTCGGAGGCCAGCTTGCCCCAACTCCTGTCCCCCACTTCCCCAGGCCCCTTAAGCCAAAGTCGCAGCCTCTCTGACCTCTGTGCTGGTTCTCCCCGGACTAGCCAAGATCCCGCACCTCTGGCTGCCCCCGGCAGCAGTGGCAGCTCCACGTCAGAGCTCTCAGAGCCAGAGGAGCCAGTGGAGAGCCCGGCATCCCTCCCAGGGGAGCCCAGGCACAAAACTCCACCTACTGCCTGCCGGACCCTCTCAGACCCACAGTCCGCACAGCACCGCAAGCTGACACTGGCGCAGCTGTACCGTATCCGGACCACGCTGCTGCTCAACTCCACGCTGACGGCCTCGTAAGCGCATGCTGCCTGCTCCTGGGGGATGCCTCAACCCTTCCAGGGGCTTCCCAGGGACTGAGTCCCAGTGCTGAAGGCATCTCTTCCCACTCTGTGTCTTGCAGGGAGGTCTGAGACCTGCTGGCGTGGAAAGGACAGATGCATGGATGTACCAAGGAGCTTCTCCTGCTTCTAACCGTAGCATAATGCCGGGGCCGGGCAGAGCGGGCACTGGGATGCCACGCTGGTGGAGACATGGATGGGGATGCAGATCAATCCCCTTGGCGAGGACGTGTCATGGGCATGGCGGTGCATAGCTGGACATGGCACGTGACTTGTGCTGAGCCCCTTGTCCACAGACATGAGAGTTGTCAGGCAGGGGGCCCTGGGGCTGTGGAGGGCTGTGGGAGACTGTGGGTCAGCTCTTGCAGGCAAGGAAGGGATGATGATGTCGGCAGTGGTGAGTGGGGAAGGTGCTGAGAGGGACGTGGTGCCGGTGGCACGGTGCTCTGGACAGTGCAGGGAGGAGGCTGAGGCTGGTGGCAGGAGAGGATGGTGCAGGGCTGAGGCAGGTTTGCCTTGTGGGGTGGCAGTGGATGGCAGCACCTGGGGCCGGAGTGTGGGAGCAACGGTGGGACATGCGCGGTGGCCAGAGCCTCGGCTGCCCCCCGTGGTAGGCTGCACTCCACGTCCCAGCTGAGCAATAAACCCAGCTGGTGCACGCTCATGTCCGCCTCGCCTTTCCTTTGGCTTCAGCGGCACCCAAGGCTGGGCAGCACCTGGGTGGGCGCGGCATGGCTGAGGGAACCCCACCAGGAGAGACAAAGAGGAGGCTGGGGCCAGTTCCAGCCTCCCCTTCTGAAGCTCGAGGTGGGGATGGAGCCTTGGGATGGGGGTCAGCACTGCTCCCCACTCACCTTGCGTCCCCCCGCCACCCCCGCTACCATGGGTCTGTGCCAACAGGCAAGGGAGGGCGGTGGCCAGGCCCGCGGCAAGGCAGTGCAGGTCCCTCCCGAGCCCAGCACTCCCATCATGTGGTTTCGTACCCCCTGTACTCATTTCCAAAAAAGTATTTCCTCCTGCTGCGGCTGGGCGTAAAAGCCTGCCTGGGGAGGGCTGGCGCTCACTCACCACGCGTCGCGTGCTGCTGACGGCAGCCATGGGGTGCCGGGGCACCCTGCCTGGGCACTGAGCTGCCCCGACACCCCACTGCACCTGCTGCCCTGCTCCCCTCACCGCCCCGGCATGACCCAGCCGCATCGGCCACAAGGATGAAGTGTTGCTGCCCTGGGGTGGCTTGGGTGAGTGCGGTGGTGTGGGAGTCCCATGGAGCCCTGGCACCAGTTGTGGGGTGTCCCAAGGCTGTGGCTGTAATGGGTCTGGAGAAGGGAGGGAGGAAGACTGATTAACTCCAGTGCCAAGCGTGCCAAAACCGCTTACCCCTCTGGCTAAGAGCTGGGGCTGGGCTCTGCTGCACCAAAACATTCACGGTGTGGCGTGACCACGGGGGCCACAGGCCATAAAGATCTCGGCCACAGACCGGATGCGGCCATGGGAAGCGTGGGGTCAGTCATGGGGCTACAGACGCGGCAGGGCCACGGGGAGTGGCTATGCCGACAGCCTGCGGGCCGCTGCCATCGGAGCTAGTTGGGCACACGGGCGGCGGCCCCGGCAGACGGCCGTCGGGAGCGGCGGCTGCGTTATGGGCGGGAGAGGCGCTTGCACGGCACAAGCGGCGGTGGCTCTCCCACCGCGCAGCCGGCCCTGGGCCTGCCCCGTGCCCATGGCTCCCCTGTCCACCGGGCACCTGCTCCCCGCGCTGGGCAGGGGCAGCTGCCCGTCTGCAGGCGGGGTGCGCGGGCAGGGCCCCGCTGCGGGACGGTCGTGCCTCAGCGGTGACTCAGATGTGCCGCTGGCAGCCGGGGCTGAGGCAGCCGCCCTGATCTGCCGGCAGCGCTCTGCGTGCGGGGCGGCCCAGCGCGGTTTCCAGTCTGCCAGTGGCGGAGGGTTTAGTAGAAAATGATTCAGCTGCCGTAATCGGGGCCATCACGGCTGGGAAATCCAGCCCCCAGCGAGGAATCCCCTGGCTCTCTGCCCACACTGTCAGCGCCACGGTCCTCTCAGCCCCCGGCCCCGCCTGTGGAAGGGGTGTCAGCGTGGGCACTGCTCGCTGCACCCACCGGGGCCTCCAGGGGAGCGGGGCTGCCCTGCGGACAGCACCTGGCACCCCGCGGGGGAGCAGTGACCTACTTTGGGGCGCGCGTAACGAGGCGCGATAGCATCGGGGAGAGCGTGAGCCAGGCACGGCTTCCTTTCGGGGAGGAAATCACCTCCTCCGTGAGGGAGATAAACCCCAGGAAAGTCAAAACTGGCAGCGTTAACCCCTACGCGCCCGGCTACCGACACCTTCCCGAGCTGGCGATCTCTGGCACCACCAGCAGTCCGTGTGCCTGACTCACTCGTCCCCATCCCTGGGGACATGGCAGGGGTCCTGTTGGCACAGACGGTCGAGCATCTCGGTGCCGCTCCCCAGCCAGCCTGGAAGCACCATTTGCAGAGCACACGGGGGCACCTGACAGCCCCCTGGGCACAGGCTGTGGCACAGTGGCCCCCACAGTGCCCGCAGGAAGTTGCTTGCTCGTGTACTGCGGGGAAAGCAGAGCACAGGGACTGCCGCGGGGCATTCCCGGCCCCGGGGCAGCACACCCACGCGGCTTTGGGGCAGAGGGCCACGGCTCCAGCCGTTCTGCCCTGTGCAGGCGTTGGTGTCCACACAGTTCCAGGTACGGCTCTGGCTCCGGTAGCCCAGCATGAGCTGCTGTGAAGGCCGTCCCCACGGGTGCACGGCTCCTGAAGCAACCCGGCTGCCTGCAGCCCTGCTCTCTCCCTGCTTGCAGGTGATCTTGGCAGCGCTGTGGCTGGCGGCCAGCGAATCGCAGCCCCCGGGGCGGCGGGACCGCGCCGTGCCGCGAAGCCAGCGGGTCCTGGTGCAGCCACTCCTCCGCCTGCGGAGACATGTCACCAGACTCCCGTGCCCCGCCGGCATGAACTGGATCGAGACTGCTCACCAGTGCTGCCCTCAGTGTCCCGCAGGTGAGCGCTGCCCGGTCCGTGCGGCATGGCACAGCACACCGTGGCACAGCAGGTGCATTGCTCCAGGTGGCCGTGCTCCCTGTCACCCCACTGTCCCTGCAGGGACATTCCTGTCCAAGCCCTGCACAAGCCCTGAGAACGGCAGCGTGTGTCTCGCCTGTCCCGCCGGCACCTTCCGCACCCAGCCCAACACCCTCAGCAAGTGCCAGGCTTGCTACGAGTGTGACCGACAAGGTGAGCTGGCATCACACCACGCCGTGCTGTGCTGTGCAGCGCGGTGCCATGCTGCTCACCGCCTGCTTTCTGCAGCTTTCCAGAGCGTACTGAGCAACTGCTCGGCCACCAGGAACGTCGCCTGTGGCTGTGAGCCCGGCCACTTCCGTGTCTGCCTTGACAACCTCTGCAGCGAATTCTCTTGCCAGAAATGCCAGCCCTGCACCGGACGCCTCATCCAGCGACCCTGTGAGTGCTGCCAGCTGCCCCACGGCACAACCTGCCAGCTGTGCCACCTCTGGCTGTGCCACCCTGCCTCATGCCCACCCTCTCCCCAGGCTCGGAGCAGCAGGACACACTTTGCGACAGCAGCTGCAAGCCTGACTTCTACAGAGAGGGTAATGAGTGCCGGCCATGCCCCACGTAAGCATTGACCCTCCAGCCGGGAACGCATGTGGGGCCTGTGGCATGGCACAGCACGGCACCCATGGGTCCCATCTCCTTGCAGGAGCACCCTGGACGCATGTGGCAAAGAGTGCCAGCAAGTGTGCAGCAGCAACAATGACCAAGGTATGGAGACAATGGGGCTGGGGTGGTGGTGTGCGGTCACCATGCCGGCCAGCTGATGGGAATGCTCTTGCTCCTCCTTGCAGGCTCAGGTCTGGAGTACATCCTGCTGGGACTTACTGGGCCACTCTTCCTGGGTGCCCTTGCCATCTACCACAAGAGGAAGAGGCTCTGGCATGATGCCCTGGCAGGTGGTCCCCTTCCTGTGGCACAGGCCGCCACTTCAATGGCTGGGGCTGCAGCCACGCCATGGTGCCGGTTCAATGCCGAGAGGTGGGACAACCTGTGCTGCACACAGCCATGCTCCCCACAGGAGACAGAGCGTGCCACTGGCACAGCAAGGCAGAGCCTCAAACAGCAGACCCTGCTATGTGATCAGCCCAGTGACGAAGGGGAGCCCTCTGCACCCCTGGAGCCCCGCAGTGCCCTGCTGCAGGGCAGCCAGCTCTACGCCGTCATCGATGTGGTGCCAGTACGGCGTTGGAAGGAGTTCATGCGGATGCTGGAGCTGCGGGAGGCAGAGATTGAGCTGGTAGAGCTGGAGGTGGCCCACATCCGTGACCAGCAGTATGAGATGCTGAAGCGCTGGTGCCAGCAGACCAGTGCCAGACTGGACCATGTCTTTGCTGCCCTGGAGCGCATGGAGCTGGCCGGCTGTGCTGAGGCACTGCGCCAGAGTCTTCCCGTGAGACTCTGATCCCCAGCATCAGCACCCTGGCACAGGGAGGTCCTGACATCTCCACATCTCACTGGGCACCTCATCCCAGCCATACCCCTAAGTATTGTTACTTATGCCGTGTAGACATTTTATGTCAGTTTTATGTCCCCTTCCCACCTGCCTGTTCCCTCTATTTATGTCCCCCTGCTCCCAGGGCCGGGGAGGACCCCATGCCCCAGCATGTCGGCTGCCCAGCCACTTGCGGGACGAGCAGGCACTGAGCCCACCGCAAACCCATGGGATAGTTCTCAAGGCTGCCCGCTGCCGGGCGCTCCTTCCCCCACCCCAATAAAGTGGTGTGTTCTCCATCTGCCAGCCCTGGCCCTTCTTCGCAAGGCTGCGTCGGCTAGGCACCAGGGCACTGCTGGCCTCAGGGCCACCACTGGTGATGTGGCCACCCTCCCTGACAGGCCATGTGGGTGCTGGCAGAGAGGCAGGTAGTGTGGGTAATGGGGGTGCTTATGGTGATGTGGGTGGGGGGTCACCGCTGTCAGCGAGCATGGTGTGGGTGGGGGATGGTGTGGGCAGCCCCAGGAAGGCGCGGGGCACTGCTGGCGGGGTTTATCGTTTTAATCGCTGGAAAGGCAGGCGGTCTGGGCAGAGGTGAGCCGGAAGCTGGCCTTGAGCGGCTCTGGAGGGGCAGGAGTGAGGGCGAGCGCGCTGCAACGACGCGTAGTGCCAGCGGGGCGTGCCGCGAGCCCAGCAGCAGCGGCCGAGCCGGGCAGTGCACAAGGAGCCGCGTGTCCCACGCCGCGGCAGCTCGCTTTGCAGCGGGCAGCACAGGGTGGCGGCGGGCTGGCGGCAGCGGGATGATGGGGGGGGGGCTACGGGTGCTTGGGGTGGTGGAGGGGGTTTCTCTGGGTTGGGCTATGTGGCCATCCACGGCAGGAGGAGGGTGCCGAGGCATGTCGCGGTCCATAGGAGGACCTGCCAGCCTCCTCCTGCTGCGAAGAGCCAGGATGCGGTGTGGCGTGGCTAGTGCTTGGCTATGTCCCCCTTCTTGAGGATGATTTGTCGCTGCCAGGGCGCCAGCTTTGTCTCATCGTACCCGAGAGTCCTTAGCTTTTCCGATTGCTCCTTCTCCTTCTCCTCCTCCTCCCGCTTCAGCTTCTCCTGCTCTTTCCTGCTTAGCAGCAGAGGGCACAGGGCGCCGCGGTCACCAGAGCCGCGGGAGCCGCCGTGCCCGCCCACCCAAGGAAGGGGCTTGCGGCACTCACCGTTTCTGCTCCCTGCGAAGGCAAAGGGAAGAGTGGGGTTAGCAGAGCCGCGAAAGTGACCGGCTGGTGCGGGATTCCCCGTCCCCGGCTCACCTCTCTTCCTCCAGCTTCTTGCGCAGGATGTCCCTCCTCCAGGCCGGCATGCTGGCCAGGCGTGCCTCCTCTTCTTTCTCCTGCAACAGATAGCCGTGTTACCGGCACTGCCGGGAGCCCGCCCTCACTGCCGGCACCACGGGACCGCAGCATCATCGTGGTGCGTGGCATCACATCCTTGTGGCAGCCGCCCGCCTTGGCACGGTACTGCTGGGGTTCACCAGCACATGGCTCGCCGATGCGCCCCTCACTGCCCGTCTTCCGCCGGCGCCGGGAGGAGGAAGGAGCGCGTGGCGTGGCCAGCCCTTGCAGCACACCACAGCTTTATTGCATGACACGCGGGGGCCCACGCTGCCCCGGCACCGCAAACGCCACACCAGAGGGGAGCGCAGCCCCGCCGCTGCACCTCCCACACAACACACAGCCACGGCAAGCGGCACACACTGCAACCTCGGCCCGGGGCCGCGCAGAACAACACCCGGCCCTCTGCCAAGCCGAGCTGCACCACGAGCCACAGAGGCAAGAGAGCACACTCGGGCACCAGCCCACAGCTGTCCCCTGAGCTTGCTACTGCGCCACGCCACACCACTGGCACAGCCTGCAGCATCCCGCTGGACTCAGGTGTCGAACATCTCTGCCTCCTTCTCCTTCCAGAAGGAGAAGCTGCGGTCAATGAAGCGGCAGACGTCCTCCTCGCTGAACTCTCCCAGCTCCAGCACTGGCGCTGCTGCCCCCTGCCCTTCCGGGGCCATGGTGGGGGGCTCTGGCAGTCTCTCTGCCACTGCCACAGGGTCATCCCCAAAAAACTCCTGCACCAGGTCCTCAAAGCCGTCAAGCCAGTGGCGGTGGCCAGCCTCGACCTGCTCCAGCACGGTGCGGTGGAAACGGCGGACGCGGTGCCAGCTGTGGCTGCCCAGGCGGTCAAACATCTCGTAGCAGAGGAGGTGGCGGAAGCGCCGCTCCTCGGGGCTGAGGGGCATCTCCAGCAGCTGGAAGTAGCCCAGCATGAAGAGGTCGAGTGGGAGGCTGTCGTGGGGCATTGGCGAGCCGCTGACGTACGGCAGGAAGTGTTGGGGCCAGTACAGCACCGTGGTGCGGCTCAGCCGCCGGATCTGACGCCCTGGGACCCGGCGGGCGACACTCCTCCAGCGGGCCAGCAGCCGCCCCGCTGCCGGCCGCCGCCTCCCCGGCCGCCGCGGCCGCTCCTCCCCAGGCACCGCCGCGAGTGCCCGCTTCTTCCAGTGCTCCAGAAAGAGGAAGACGGCACGCTCCTTGCACCTCTTGGTGCGTTCATGTGTGCTGCTTGGCTCTGGCAGCGCTGGCCTGCTCCGCCGCAGTGCCCCATCCCCGTATTCCTCCTCCAGGATGGGCCGGCGGGTGCTACCAGGGGGCTGCACCCGCTTGCGCTTAGTGACCCTGGGGGGAGGTGCGGGGGGCCCCCCTGGCCCCTCGTAGTTGGCCTTGAGGCTACGGACAGAGACACCGCAACCCAGGATCTCGCGCCGGGCGTCGTGCTGGGCACCGGGGCTGCCCACTGCTCCCCCCGTCCCCGGGCCCTCCCGGCCCCTCAGGGTGGCTGGTGGTGCGGCCGCGCTCCTCGGCAGTGCGGGGGACTGGCTGCCGCGGGCAGGCACGTCCTCCTGGGCGAGGGCGAAGCGCCGGGGTGCCGGGGGGGCGGAGAGCGGCACGAGTGGCGGCAGCTCCTCCTCCGGCCCCCCTGGAAGCGGCTGCCCCGGCCGCGCCTCGTGCATCACCCGCAGGCTCCCCAGCTGCCTCTCCAGGTGCTGCATGTCCTCCTCCCGCATCGGCTGCCCGGCGGGTCCCGGCAAGCCCCCGCGGGCAGGTGGCCCGCGCCGGCACAGGGGCGGCGAGCGGCTCCCAGGCTGCGGCGGGAAAGAGGGCAAAGGGGCTCTTGAGGCCATGCCGCACGCACCTCGTGCCACTGCCGCCGTGTGTGGCATCCCCGGGGTGTGACGCCCCTGCATGCAGGTAGGGTGGTCCCCAGCCCAACTCGGAGCCAGAGGCAATGCCACGCACGCCATCTCGCCAGGTCCTGAGCTGCTTGGGCCATGCCCGCGCCTCGCTCGCCGCCGCAGCACGTGGGACCCCCCTACCTTGCGCCGCTGCTCCTCTTCCTCCTGCATGCGGAGCTGCAGCTTGCGAACCATCACCTGCCGCTTCCACTCGGGGATGGGCCGACCCTGCTCGTCCTGGCTCGGCACCAGCGCCTCCACCTCCACCGCTGCCCCAGCGCCTGCTGCCGGCACCGGTGAGCTTCCGTTCAGCACTGGCTCTGGTGAGCCCCCTGCCAGGCAGCGTGGTGGCCCAGCAGCCTCGGGGGTGGCCGGCGGGGTGGGCGTCCTGGTGGGTGACGGGGAGGACACTGGCGACTCTGCCTGTGGAAGGAGGGAGGGAGGCGGTGGGCACTTGCCGTGCTGTGCTGCGCCGCGCCACCGGCTCCCCTGGCCCCCATCGCCACCTACGTTGGCCCCTGCCTGGCCGCTGCCGGAGAAGACGGTGGTGAAGCCTTTGCTCTGTGGCGTTGGCTTGAGGCTCTTCCCAGCTTTGATCTCGGCCAGCAGCTCCGAATTGTCACCGGTGGGGGACATCATGTTGAAGGACTTGGTGCCTGAAGAGAGGCAGGAGGGGCAGTAAGCACCTCGCCAGCACCATCTTCTTGCCTCCGTGAATCTCCCATCAGCTTTCAGGGTGGGAGGGTGGAGGGGTGCCTGGCTGACTGCCCCCCTCCCCGCCATCCAGGAGCCCCTGGAACGCCCCTGAAGCAGCATCCTGACACCCAGCTCACCAGTCCACAGGAACAGCACATCATCAAACTCCTGGGTCCATCAGTCCCCACTGGAGCAACCCCCCAGCACTCAACAGCCTGGCAACCCAGCTCCACAGATCCGTAAGACCAGCATTCTAACAGCATCTTACAGGGTCCATGGCACCCTGCTGCAGCAGCACCCCAGCACCGCAACACTCAGCTGCAAGGGTCCCAGCCTGGCCCCAGCCCCGCATGCCACCCCATGCCCCCGAGGCACTATGCTGCAACAGAAGTGTGCCTCTGGAGGGATGGCTCCATGGCAGGTGGCAGCCCTTCCACTGCAGGACGGCCCCTACACTCCCCTAGCAGCTCCTGGCAGCGATGCACCGACAGCCTGAGCCAGACCCCCTGCCAGCCCGGTGCCCAAAGGGCTGCACGTCACCGGCACCCCGGAGATGCTCTTCCCACTGCTCGTGCCATCCGCCCCGCGACACCCACCGTCCATGCCAGCCATGCGTGAGTCTCTAACGGCCCATGGTACCGTGCCAAGGCAAAGCCCCCTCCCCGCGGCCGGCGCCCGCAGCTCGCTCCGCTCGGCTGCGCCACGCCGGAGCCAGAGGGCTGCGGGTGCTGAGGGCCCAGCGGGACGCGCGCGCTGCCATCCAGCGCCGGCTGAGACCCCCCGGTCCCGAGAGCCGGCGCTAATAAAGCGGGCGCCGAGCAGCGGCCAAGCCCGCCGGCTGCAGTCAGCGGCGGGGGAGCGGCCGGTGCGCTCACGTGGCGGGGTCACGCCGGCCGGCTGAGCGCGAACAAAGGCCCTCTGTGTGCGGGGCCGCGGGGCCGCGGGGC